>CAEGAF010126113.1:0-14767 GCA_903067075.1 Micropoecilia bifurca
AACCAGTTTAAAAGCTAAAATGAATGGTTATATGCCAGACATGGAAAACTGGGATCCACTCCATGCCATGATGTTCAGGATTTAGGTCTCATGGCATCTCAAGGTGTCAACATTGCAGCCAGTTGGCTGAAGGAGGAAATACAGCTTTATTTTGTAGCAATACAAGAGCTACCAGCTTTTATCACTACGCAAAAAAATTAATCAGCACAGAAACTCCCTTCATTATTTCTTTGAACTACTGGTACCTTAAATAACGTAAGCAGAAAACATCAACCAAAGCAAAGCATAAGAGATTTGGGGTTTGTACATAACAGTGGCACAGCCTGACATTGTGTGCCTATTTTTGTTGTTTACTCCACCTTATAAAAGGATTATTCTTGTTGGAGTGGGCCTCCATATTGGAAAAACCTGTAAGAAACTTCATAATCCTTTCATTCTTGATATACACTCTCATTTGTATTCCCTGGTTTGTTCACACTGCATTTATTGGGGATTTTTTTTTTTACATATTTCAGTTTTTAATGCGTTTTTAGTTATCTTTTTTCCTTCATTTCCAAGTTTCGTCACTCTTATGTTCAGATTTAATAACCATTCAGGATCCACCCTGATAAAGCTGCAGCTGAGGTGGAGATGTAATAGAGATACTACACCAACCGTGTTTTGAACATGAAATAATATTATCGGTGGTAGAGTGATATATTGCTCCTTGTCATGTAGGAGGAGCAGGTGTTTAGTCTTTTGATACCTTCCTCAGCGTCCCTTGAGCTGATAGTCGGTGTAGTATCTAATACATTTACGACAGCTGACATTGCAGAAATGTTCGTCTTTGTCTGTTTTTGTTGCCATACGGCGTGATAAATAAAACATTTTAGTTTATCCAAAAGGATGACCTTGTAAGTTGTTTTTCCTCGCTCTGCCCTACAATCATTTCCCACATGATTTCTTCCTTTCCTGTGATTTGGAACAGCAGAGTATGCTTAAATCATGCTGCTCAGGTCGAGTATTCACAATTCTGTTGGACTCGTACAAAGGCCATTCCCCTGTGGATTTGAAGGTAATTACTTTCCCCCTTGATGACAACCCCATTGAATTTAGATTAAACCAATAACAAATGTGGCATGCAGCGCTAGATGACATCCTGTCATTAGGCTGTTCATGTGCGCACCCCTTTTGGTTTTCCTCGCGTGGCATCAGCTGGTCCCCCTCTACATCCACAGTGGCTGCCCACAAGCGAGTGCAGCCAGCACAGTGGCAGATGAGACCCACAGAGGAAGTCTCATCAATAATGGAGAGCGGTAGCTGAGGGAGTCATGCAGAGGAATTGTGTTGGGAGTGAGAGTGCTTTGCAGCTGGTTTGTTTGTGTCATTTCTCCCAAATGGACATTTTTTATAATGAAGTTATCGCCAGAGGATACACATTACATTAAAGGCAAATATTATTAGCTGACATGCTGCATAAATTGTCACATTGCTATTTGATGACATGCCTGGAAGGTTTTTAGGACATAATGGGCATTTTGATTAATGATTATCCTAAGATTACTTCAAGTCATGTCAGAGGCTAAAAATAATATTTACATATCCAAACATTTATAATAAGAATTCATAAATATGTACTTGTTGTTTTGAAATTGCAGTAAAGCAAAAAAGAAATATCTCATCAGTTTTCCTTTATTCCTCCATCGCAGCGGTTAAGGACTGGCTTGTGGTATTTGGGATGCATGAATAAATCATGGATTACATCAAATCTAAGACACACCAATTTAGCTGGCATTCATAGGTACTCGGATGCTACCAACATTCTTTCAGAAAGCTGTCTATCACTAATGCTCATATCACTTTGTGAACTAAAATGTTTTCTAGCAATCTACAGAAATTGTCTATACATGAAAGAGATTTCTGCACCTCCACCATCAGTTTCAGACTTAATGTATAAGAAAAAATTATAGGGATTTTATCAGTTTTTTGGCAGAGTGAGAGGATGCAGGAGAGCCCAGTGCATCTCTGTGAAAGGGGCCAATTCATTGAGTCTTGTGTACTGGTGAGGAGATTATGGATAATTAGTTTTAGATGCTTTAGGACATCACTCCCACTTCAATCTAAATATATTGGTAAACAGCCATGGAGAGCATGCCACACAGCCGCTTTACCTAGAAAATTGCCAGTCTGAGGCCATGACTTTATTTTAAACTTGGCTTTTGCTCCCAAGATCCTCCAAAGAGAACTCAAATAATGATACCACAATAATGAACCACCACTGAAGTTGAATGCTTAACATTTCTCACAAGTAATGGGGAGAACATTACATTCTTGGCATACCCCAAGAACTCTCAAAGTCCCATCCAAGTTCTGGTAGGTTGATATTGTCCTGGTGTGGTCTTAGTCTGGTGTGAACGAGGCCTGAGGCTGTGTGTAACGTATGCAAAGAACTAACTCTCAGTGTTTATCTTCACTGACAGCTGTCCACATACAAACACAGAAATCTGTCACACGCCACAGTGCTGACAATGACCCACTGGCTGTTATAGTATGGCAGCGTCTCCTCCCAGCTGCCATCCTGCTCATTCCATTTTTTTTCAATGCCTTCATTGTATGTGGAAGAGGAGGCCCATTCTTACTCACAACTCTCTTGCTCTCTCTGCCTCTCTCTTGTGCTCCTGTTCCTCCAGGGGCCGGGTCTGAGAATGTAAAACCGTAGGGAGATTTCGGATGTCACTCATGACACATCTTCCACTGCGTTTGACCATCTTGAGCTGCGAACATCTCTGCTCCGCACACAGCAGCGTCTACAGTCAAGCTCGAGACAAAAGCTGGTGACAGCATCTGACGGCACAGGAGGACAGAAGAACACTGAAGGAGGGGCCTGTGATTGCTCCTGCTTGTGAGTTCTGTTTTGTTTTCATTGTTGTTGTGGGGGAAACACATTTCCATACAAGACACCAGGGCGATGCTTCTCATTTAATGATTTGTTTTTGTGTACAAAAAAAAATCAAGAGCTTATAACTTGAGAGAACAATGAAGTAGATATTGGTTTCTTTGGTGGAAGCAGCGAAAAATCCATCCAGAAATGTTTTCCCATTGTGTCAGGATAGTTTTGTTATCTGTGTAAAGCTGTCAAGAGCTGACCTTGACAATCATGCTTTTGTTCACATTTTTTAACTGACACACCATAGTTTCTTTGCATTTCTAAAAAGAAGCTATATTGAAAACTCATAGTTTCAAAAATGTGGTTTAAAGGAACAGTGGTAACAGTGATAGTATCTACATTCTTAGCATCTTTCTTCCTGTTGTTTTTGTTCGTTCACAGCTTTCTGTCCCGTTTGCTGTCCATTGGAAGTTACAATTTGCTCCAGAAATCTAGAGGAATTATTCAGATCACTGAGACAAAATGACCACGCAGACCCAATTGCTTCTCCTGTCTACAACGGCCTCCCATGTTCTAATACTATTTGAGATTGATATGTATATGCCAGATAGAAAAGAGGGTAAAATGGTGGGAGCTTGATCTGCTGATGTTAAAGCTGCAGATAATCTTAAGCCAGTGAGGCAGTAAATGATTAGATGGAGAGGTGTGTGAAGAAGAGGGGAAAAATAGATTGAGTTGTTAAATTGCTTTTAGGCTCTGTTGTCTCATCGTTGCACTGAGGAAAAATGCTGTTATTGTATAACTGGACAGCCTGGGGTATGAAGAATCTAAAGTTTCAACCTCTTCCTGTACAGTTTAGAAAGTTTTGGCTGCAAAAAGGCATGTTGGCAAACACATCCATAAGATATTACATAAAACACAGTGCCGTGCAATATCACACTACATAAACTGCCCAGTAAAAATAGCCCAGGTTGGAATGTTCTGCTATACCAGTTCTGGGATCCAGAGTATTTCACTGTCAAATCTAATGTAAAAACACAAATTATGGCTTTGACTAATGTCTGGCCGGCTGGCAAGAACTTTACTAAAGAGTGAGCTGCATGGGATAATGCATTACCTGCAAGTATAACAAAATTGTATGGCATGAGATGTCGCAATATTAAAAAAAACACAACATTGCTCCTTCACCCCGTTAGTTTGACCCCTGGCTTTGAAAGATTTTAGAGTTTAGGATAATGTTTGAGACTGTTAATTTGAATAAAGATGTGAAGAAGAGTTGCCTGGTTGTGTGACCTTGTAAAAAGTAAGCGGAAGACAGTAGCTTATATTTAGATATGTAAAGACTGAAAAAACATGATTGGGAATGGCTTATGGATTAGAGCAGTTACACAACTGCGTACATGGACTTTCATCTTGTACACTGAAGTCAGACAACCGACCACTGTTTACTATCGTTAAAAAGAATCTAAATAAGATGTCACCATGAACTCAGTGTCCAATGATGAAGATGTAGAGGTATGACTTCATCTATCCACACCCCCAGGAAGACACATAGATGTCACTGGGACCATCTCCAGAGCAGCTACAAGTAATGTTGTCCATTGCCAGTTTTAGATAAAACGTTGAAGCAGATAGTTGAGACAATAGCAAACAACACAGATCTGCAATTTTTTAAAATGTCAGTGATAACCTCAGCATTGTGGATGCCAGGTGAATAAAAAAATGGTGGCATTATGTTCCCACAAGCTTTAATGCTGTCGATACATGAAGGACATATCGGCAGTGGAAAGTTTAAAAGAAGGGTCAGAGACTCTGTTTTCTTGCAAGGAATCAACAAGGACATTGGCAAAGCAAACAGGTACACCAGCTAACATATGTTAGCTGGTGTACCACTAGCACCATGGCGCAAATTAAATACAGATGTAGGGGAAGACTATTTTGGGATAATCAATACTCAAGCCAACTTGAAATGGCTTTATTAGTAGAAATATCAGAACTACAATATGCCATGACACTGTTTACCATGCATGGCATTTGACATACTGCGGTTTGCAGAAAAGTGGGGGTTCAAATTCTTGAGCAACTGTTAAACATAGCTGCAGACATTGACTCTGGTCTATATATGGCTCTACTAAGCCTCACAGCATCACCACTTTGACCTGCTGAGCTTTTGATGAGCAGGTAGATCCATACCACCCTGCCAAGTTACACAAAAAACACATCAATACCAACCAGGTTAAAATATAAGCTACAATCGCAGAAAGTAAGGCGAAGTAATTTTATTTAAAAAAAAAAAAGCCAAGATTCAACCATCCATTAACATGATGACACAGTCAGTCTCACTATGATGATGATGACGTTGATGATAGAAGACTAAAGTCTTTCATAATTCCTGCTCTATGAATTAACATAGTACAGGAAGTAGCTCTATGTTCATTCAAGGTAAAAATAAACTGAGAATGGGAAGAACCTTATACATAATTGCCATATTTATCATTAACTCCACCAGGTGAACTAACAGAAATCCAAAAGTGACTCCGAGACCATCATGACAAATAAAATAAAATAATGTCACACAGACGTGACCAGAGAGGGTCAACTTTTGTTTAGAAGATCCACCAGTAAAGTGGAAAAAGAACTGACATTGAACTTATAAGTACAAAAGATTCATCTGGAGTAGTGACACCGTGTTGGTGATTTGTGTTAATATGTCCACATAGGCTCAGAGTTGGTTAAAAGTTACCTTATAGTGTGATACATTACATATGCTTCATGTGAAATATGTCATCATCCATGTAAAAGGTTATCTTTATTGATTTGTTGCTTTAAAGAAAACGATGTGGATGATTGAATAGTATATGCTTTATCCACCAGGTGGCAATATTAGTTCTGTGTGAGTGTGAAAGATACCATAAAGAGATTGCACAAAAACCTGTTGTGCAGACATATGTGCAGACATGAAAGTGTCTGGATAATGTAAGACTTGTTCTTTCAAGCACGAACCACCAAGAGCAAAGCAGATACTGTAGGTAGATGTGTATTTATAGCATTCATGGGACTTTGCAAGCAGTCAGGGTCACCTTAAATACTATTGATTTTGTTGACCCTTCCTTTCCGCTCACTAAATTGTGAGGTTCATTGATTTGAGGGAATAAAACATAAAAAAGACCAGACGTGGAGAGAATAACATATTCTAAGACAATTTGCAATAGGTAATTTGCAGATGTTTTTCATTTGCAATATCTCCACTGGGTTTTAAATAGGTTTTAAATCACATTCATGACAGCTTCAGCTCTCTGCTAGTTTGTCCAGGAGAATTTAGAGCTCTCTGCAATGGAGCTGGTCAAAAACAAAAACACAGCTATATCTTGTTTGCTGATGTGTGTGTGCGCACACTTGCAGTTGTGAACAATACATCCTGTTATCCAATGGATGGAAATTGGTTAGAGAAAGCAGCAGTGAAGGTCTTTCAAGTGTGCCAAAGTTCCAAACTTCCCTTTCTGAGGACATCACATTCTGTGTGTCCTCACTTAGCTGCCAGGACATCCTGTAACAGTCAGCCATACAGTCTCTTATCAATAGCATCACATTATCAACTCTGCAAACTGTTTTTTAGTTTCAAAGAATAGGGTGTTTCTATTATCAAATAACGTAAGAATTTAGTTCTTTATGAATTCATCGACTTGTATTAATTTATTTGCAATAACTGCAGAAAATAGGCAGTCATGTATATTCATTTTACATTAATTTAATATTGTTGCAAACATGAAACAGGTCCAGTCAAACTAACTTGTGCTGAATCAGCCTAAGTCATACTGCAGATGTTAGCAATATGTTGTAGGTTTTATTTTAAAATGTTCTCACACTAAAAAACAATTCAGGAGGGTTTAAAGTATTTAAATGCCAGCAGAAAATAAAAGTAAGTAAAGAAAAAAAATCTACAAATAAATATTTGTGAAACATATAATCATAATAATAATTAAATAAAAAATTGTATTGTAGTTATATAATTATGATTGTCATTTTTAAAGATTATGAAACTTGCGAATGCCAAAAAAAAATATTTACAGCTTGAGGATGCACATTTTGTTGAATGACTCGCTCTGCCTTAAATGTTCTCTTATGCAATATTAATGTGAAGAGCCTGACATGTTGTGGCTTGAAGGCAAATCCCTTGTGTGCATCACACACATGAAAAGGGCAGTGTTCAATAATGCCTTCAGGATAATTTAGATTCGCTACTTTGACCTTTCAAGAAAAAAAAAAAGAACTAACACACATATGTTATGCAATGATTTATAAAGTAGCACCAACCTCCCCCTATAAGTGTGAGTTGTATTCACACAAATTAATCGACATGGCAGCTCCTCATCACAGATTTATAGATGGCCTTGATTGCTGTCAGGGTGAAATTAACTCATACCAACTGCAAAGGGGTGTTGAAAAGATGCCTGAATAAAATACACATCCCCTCTCACTGACTAACACCAATACTTTACCCCACACACACACATTTTTGCACATTTTATTGACAGCTATTCATTTTAACAATTTTTTCCCTCACCCTACCCATTAGTCATACATTCTTACCAAAATTCCCACTTTACCTCTGAACCTGACCAGCAGAACTCAGCACCGTTAAAAAATACGTGAGGACCAGGAAAATGTCCTCACGTCTCAAAATTGACCTCCTTTTCTTGGCTAAACATGTTTTATGGTTCTCTGCAGTATTTACAAATCCATGCACACAGATCAGACCACTATGTTCCTCCTGGTTGTCTCTGTAGCGCTGTCACACATGCTGTGTCTTGGAGCACCAGGAGCCCGAGGTTGACTTGAATTAAACTGAGAGGATGTCCTTTACTGATCTGCAGAGCCACAGAGACACATCCTCCCCCAGAGAGAGCTGGTCAGAAACACACCGGCTGCGAGAAAAAAGGGAGGAAGAAGCGAGGACTAGGAAAAAAAGATAGCAGGTTGAAGACAGGGGGCTGGAGAAGAGGAGGAAGTTAATAAAAAGAGAGGGATTGAGAGATTGCCTTAGAGAGAAGTAAGGATTTCAGAGTGACCGATAGGGAAGCAAGATGAAACTGCATGTGGGAGTACGGCAGTGTTCGTGCATGTGGGTGTGTGTGTGCACATTTGCCAGAATAAGACACACAAACTCAGCCCACCCAATCACACAGGGGCATCTTTTTTTCTTTTTTTTCTGGGCGGAATATTTAAATAGTCAAATCCTACTTGATTCAATATGTTCAGCTTTGTGTTTGTTGTTTCTTTTTTATGCATTAGCAACATAAATCGCTGAATAAGATAACCTTTCTGTCCTGCTTGTGTGATCTGAAAGGTAATTTAATCAAAATAACTACTGGCATTTGTTAATGAACTCACATTTAGCTAATTAGCACCTTCCTCGATATCTATTATTTAGATATTAAGGAAGGGTTGAGCTCATTTAAACATGAGGTTTTGATGTACTTCACACCATCTAAAATAGCACAGCATATCTTTGCTTATTTATTTACTGATGTAGGGGGAAATAAAGAAATTTTACTCAATAAGTATGATGATTCAGTGAACAATTGTTATATTGTTCACTGAATATTGCCAAGGATGGCAATATTCTGTTCTTAAAAGATAAGGGTTGCTGCCTTGCCCTGGATGATAAATCTACTAGAGAGCAGGAATTTTGAAGAACAAGAACCTGGAACACAAGATATTAAGGAAGAAATCCCCAGCTGTCCACAAAGCACCCACATTCCGTTCTGCTTATTTGTGCACAACAGGAGATCACCGTAGTTCCTACTTTAATGTCTGAGACTGTTACTCGTAATACCTTGCGGCATTCCTTCAGCCCTCAGTGGCGAAAAGCTCTTTGTTTTGCAATGACACAGCCCTACTACTATGGAGACATTTTAGAGCCTGTGCTTCTCAGATTCAGTTTTAAGACATTAGCTGATGAATCATCCAAAGATTAATTATCCATTTCCAACAATGACATAATAACTGTGCATGACTGTTTACTTGGAGGGAAAATGAGCAGTTCAAAAATAATGAAAAACGCATATGACATTTTTTTTAACCAACCTCCGAAATGCATCAATATTTGCTTGGCTTTACCACCTACACTGCAATTACATTTGTGCCCTTGGCAGGTTTTTATTTTTTATTTTTCACAGTCTTAATTCATTCAAATAAAGTAAGAATATGAACGGTAATCTAAAAATTTGTGATGGAAAAATCCACTGCAGTGGAAATGCTTTCTGAATAAATCTGCATTTTAGGAAATCTTTGTCATTTCTACATGGCTGTCAAAAGAAAAGTTTTTTTTTTTAAATAGAAAATGATTGCAACAACTCCAAGTTGATTTGAACATTTTGATTTTATACCAGAGAAAAATGTCTTCTCACATAAGGATGTTTTTTTTTTAAGTTGTAAAGAGTAAAAGCTGGGCAATGATGCAACTGGCTGTTATTAGAATAAAAGCATCTTCAAATGTATCTCTCTTGATAAATTAATTATTCAGTGATCAACAGATGGATTCCGGGGTATTAAAAGATTGGAGTTGAATGGAACAAATTTTGTGACAAACAAAATATATGACAAATTTTGTAGGAAATGTTAGTGCCCAATGACTACAAAAAATATTACTTTAAAAGTCTAGCAATTGAACACCTCCATTATGCCTGAGGCAACAACAGAAATAAAATAATCAACGTTACAGATATTTTTAGATTAATCAACAAAAGCCAGCTGACTAATGATCCATCACTGCATGGTACCAGAAAGGTAACTATAAATATTTCTTCTTGACCTTCAGGTCCAAGGGAATTGCAGAAGTCAGTGTTAAGTTTTCTGATAAAACACCATGCAGTTACCAGAGCAGACGCAGCAAATATGAAACAGGCTCACACGCAGTCTAGCCAGGGAACCCTGGGGCTTTAAAAGAGCTTAAATCACCCTGATATCCATCACACCACATTAGTGTTTCAGATATACATACTATCAAACAAACAATGGGCGGCATGACTATTAACAAGGTGAATGTCTGTAAGCACAGTCCATTGTAACAATGCATTTGAAAGTAAAATTAGATATGTCAAAATTATTTTATCTTGGCCACTGATAAGCCTCAAGGACACCTTTCAAGGGAAACTTATTGCCTTAAAGGGTATTAGTAAGTTCACTGCAACACAGCAGTGTCTCAACTTATTAAAGCAATACTGAAATGTGCAACTCAAATTTGGTATAGTAGAAAATATTGAATATTATTTTTGACAAAGGACAAAAGTTATAATTGAGGGTGTGGAATTGTAACAAACCAGCTAAGACTAAAAGCTCATTAATGCTCAAAATCATACATGCCTATGCACACGAACACAGTTATTCGCTGTGTTCACTATCAGAGCGTTATCTATTTCAGAGGGAAACATGCACAGAGCCAAAGACACTACAGAGGTTCTGAATAGCTGCATGTCAATTGGCCATAACATTGTACAACTTGAAATTACAAACTAAATGAAGGGAAACTCGCCAATTAAAAAAAAAAAAAATTAAGTGCTTTCTCAGCTTTGTTGAAATTCGTGTATTATCCAAAACTGCAATGGAAAGTTTTGTGTTTTGTGTAAGGTAAGGTAATTTTATTTATATAGCACTTTTGTAGCAACAAGGCAATTCAAAGTGCTTTCAAAGCGTCACTCGAGTCAGGTCAGGTCAGTTTGTTTACAGCAGCTATCCGAAGCTTATTTAGTATGAATAAATCAATATAATTTTTTAAAATTAAAAACCCAGTTTGAGATTAATGAAACTTTCTCTCAAAATTAAATACGCAGAAACATTCAGCCACGGTTAACATGCCATTTGTTTCCTAGTGTTACTGCTGCCCTGTGGGAACAATTAAGCAACTTTAACGAAGGTCCTAAAATATCCATACCAAGATTTTGTTTTCCTGTTCTTCTGTCAGTCTCTATATGTACAAGAATGCAAACACACAACTGAGCGACGTGCACAGAATACTACAAAACCAACAAAGAATGTAACTTTTCAAGATTTCTACTGTTGATAGAGTATCTGGGCAGGCAAGGACATCAAAAACAATAGTCATTTATTATAAAACACCAACTTTATGAGAACTCGGAAAGTATCCTTCAGTTCCCTTTAATGCCGTAATGCAGAAAGACAATAAAATTTTTCTGTGTCCGACTGAAACGGAATAAGCTGATAATCAATAGGGAGTCAGTGAGGATCCTTCATGCTCAACCATTGGGAAATGAAAAAATAGAGACAAACACTTCAATAGATCTTGAAATAAATGTTTCAAATCTGGGAATAGATAAGTAATTTGTAAAACTGGGATCAACAAATTAAGTTCCCATTAAATGTATTTTATAATATTAATTTAGTATTTTTTATTTCATGGGACATAGATTTATTTGACATAAATATATGTATTTATATACTTGTAAATACATACATTTATAAATATATGTAATAGGTATATTGTTAAACTACTTAAATATACTTAATAAGCATAATATTAAATACTTTATTTAACTTAATTGAACTGGTTCTCCATACAAATAAGCTTGATGCTATAAAATGATTATTTAAAACCAAAGCTTGAGATTAATAAAACCTTCCTAATGTTTTAGATTCAGAATTAAACACACTACTTAATGCCTTGCCTTAGAATACAAACATGAATGCCCAAATCTATAAAGTAGTCAAACCCAGACTAGATTATTCTGCTCTAATGAAAGATTATTTTAGGTTGTGGTTTAAAAAAATTATTTCTTGTGAAATGGCAAGGACAAAAACTTCCAAAGTTGGTAGTAACTACTTGACAAAGTAATTAATATACCAACTAGTGCATCCAGAAAATAAAAGATTAAGAATTTTTTCCAATTTAATTGATTATATATACATTTTGAACAGAATTATGTTAACATTATCACAATGATTGAATTTCCCAATTTAATTTTCAGTCTTATTTTATTTCTTTAATTTTAATTTCATACTTTCTTCACATTTTTTACACAGTCCTTTGAGATGATCAAAGTCTTCTTTATGTTTTAGGCTTATATATCATTTTAAAGACTTTAAAATAGACAAGAACACGCACCCCAATTTATAGACTATAGAAAATTTTCTTTTACAAATCTGAAGGTTTACACTCTAATAATACACCACAAGTTAACAACTTAAAAAGACAAATATACATTTTTAGCAAATATATATTTGTAGTTTTTCTTGCAAGGTTCTCCGGGAATTATAGAAGTGAGAACTCCTAATAGTTTTCTGAAGCCGTTTTCGCACTGCAATTAACGTTACGGCACAGGTTCAAAGTAGGGCCGACCATGTTTGCATTAGAACATCTGACCCGGTTCCACTCGGCTCCTTGGAACCACAAGACCTGTGGTTCCAATTGGGCCGGTCAAGCGGGGCTGCTTAGAATCAGCAGCTGATTGGTTTAGAGCAATGGTTCTTAACCTTTTTTGAGATACCGAACCCACCAGTTTCATATGCGCTTTCACTGAACCCTTCTGTAGTAATAAATAAAATATGAATTTTTTCCCCCCAAATTCAAGACATAGGGGTGACCCAACTAGAGTCTAGGTTAAAATCTGCATGAATTCAGAGGACCTAGTTAATAGTTAGTCTATGAAGATTATTCATGTTCAACTTGAGGTTATTCCATAATGCAACAGAATTAAAGAGATTAAGAGAAACGTGGGTAACTTTTTTTCCCACGTTTCTCATGAGGACGGTGAAGGAAAGAAGCTACTGAAAATCGCATTAGCAATCTGTTCTGTACATTTTTAAAACAGCATGTATCAGTTTTCTTGAAACTATCTGGCTACAGATATTATTATTGTGACAAAGTTTGGGACAAACAAAGACTAAAATCTCACATGTAAAATAAGGAAGTAAACATTTCATAAGTTAGTGAAATAACAGAGAGAAATAACAATTGATTGACATAATATCTGCTATAGTCTGAAGGCATATGTGGATGTCATTCAAAGAATAAATCATCCCAGGCACACTGACTAAATGCTCTGCTAAAACTGTATTGTGATTATATTCCACGCATGACCTCCCCAAGCTAGATTGTTTCAAATCCTTCACATCCCCAAGCCTTCACAGCGGTGCAAGCTACAGTGGGTTCCTTTATCCTACTGCCTATTGATCGCCACTAAGGAGTGGAAACGTCATGGATACCGTGATGCATGGCTGTGGTTGTGTGAAGGTGCGCCTGTGGCTTTATAGATACCATAATAGACAATGGAGAAATGACTCTCTCATGTGTCAAAGCTAAGCTAACAGGAAAAATCACAATATTTATTCCTTTCCTGTAGGATTATTTTTACAAAGCACTGGTAATTATTTAGGTATAATCTACAGTGACAATTTCTAGTTATGCTCAAGTTAGTGTAAACCAACTTAAGCAATAATTATATTTTATACAAACCTGCAAATGCTCAATATTAAAGTAGTAATCAAAATATTTTTCTTATGCAAAAATTGTCAGCAATAAAAGTGCAAAGATTTTTATAAATGTTTGTCAAAGGACTGCAGCTGGCACAGTGGGCATCCAGCTGTTTAGTCTGATCCCCAATGCTGCCGTTCAGAATTCAATTCCAGACTTTCAGACCTTTGCACCACGTCTTCTTCCTAGCTGACAGCTTTTAGGGCTTTTTTTCTTTCATTGAATTGTTCTGACTCCGACTAGTAGCATGTATACTAAAAAAAAAATTAAGGACTTCTACAGACATTAGCACCCCCATACGGCAGTGCATGTTTGTAATGTATTTAAATAAATGTCACAATGTATTTCAGGATATTTCTAGTATTATATAAATTATGTTTTCCTTGTATCAGAGAACAAATGCTCAGATGTTTGCAAAGTCTTCAGAGAGCTTAAAACTGTCTGCGGATTTGATGCAACCTTTGTTGGTACAGGCCCACCATCAGTCACTAGCATTCTCTTTATCTCAGCAAAGTCGCTGCTCGTTTGAGTCTGACACCTCGGCAGCGAGCAGACACAGTCGCTGTGTCAACACTGTTCTGCCGGTGTCATCTTTCTGTGCCCCTAGGAAACTGCTCGAGTGCGACTGTTTTGCTGAACACAAGCAGAGTCAAAGGACAAATAATAATAGTAAGTGATTTGAGATGCCTATGCAGAGCAGATTATGATAGCTTAGGTTTGAATGTCAAAGGTGCCTTGTTTCTGCTGCAAAGGTGAAATCAGTGTTGACTGGCTGCTGTATTAGGCGTACATTTATCAACACTGCTTATTTGACATTTTATGGTAGAACGTTAAATGTCAATCCTTTTTTGGCGTTATTAGTTTCAGTGAACATGTAATGTCAGATCTGATCAAATAATGATATGTAATCTTTCGAAAGTCCTAGCCAGAACTGATATGTAATACACCAGTACATAATTAGATAGGATATTGTTGGTGATGTCATTCCTTTGGCGTTTTATGCATTTACAGTGTTTTGGAGGAGTGAGGTTGCTGGCTGCCTCTAAGCTTGGTGGAGGGGCCAAAACCGCTGGCCAAAGCAGATGCATCCTATCATGCTGCTAATGAAATGAAGTAATTTGTACAATATTACAAATATCTCATCATAATTATCCAAATATAAAAGATAGAAAGACTAAATCATATGTGTGTTTATATATATATATATATATAAGGGATGTGCCGATCAGGTCTTTTTCTGCCGATACCGATACCGATCACCCCTGAGGGCCGATCGCAGATTCCGATCCCCGATACCGATCACATAATTATTATTTATTTATTTTTTATTATAAACACTACCGTTACATTATGTAGAAAAAGGAACCATGAATTCACCTTAATTTAGACAAAAACTTGTTTTTAATAACTTT
>CAEGAF010126120.1:0-24152 GCA_903067075.1 Micropoecilia bifurca
ACTAGTTACTTTTCTAACCTATACAGAAGAGAGGCAAGAAAAAGGCTATTGTAGAACCATAAGCTGGTCAGAGGACCTGAATACAGAACAATCCAGGAGGAACACCTGGTTAGATTAGAGGATGAGACGTAGTTTCACCTTTCAGCAGGGCAAAGTCACCAAGCGTTCAGTCAGAGCAGCAGTGGAAGAGCCTGGATAAAGGCATGCAGTATCAATGTGATTAAATGGGTTCTCAATAAAAACAAACGCCACATATTTCCAATTCTTTATGAGTAAGAACTGTATTTTTGGTGTTCCCAAAGAGTGGCACACCACATTCACGAATGCCGAGGAAGTTATAAACTGGCCAAGAATTCGGCATGGGGGGACCCAATTAATAAAAATACATCACCCCACTGAGAAGATTAGCGACTCAAAACAAGCCAGTTAAGTAACTAAACTCCAGAGTACGGCATATTAAAGCAAACACAAACGCCTTTGTCTGGTGTTAAATAATTGATTGTAACCATCAGATTGTTGTGGGGGTTCAGGATGGTGGGGTGGGGGGGTGACGGCTAACAATTTAGACATGGGGTGAATCAAAGTGATGGGATTAAAAGGAGAGGTTGGATGAGAGGGGAGGAGGGTTTGATTTAACCCACCGTAGAAAAATGAGAGACAGTTCTGTCCGGTTGGGACTTCTCTGCTTTTGGCCACTCAGTGCAAATATGATTGGGCAGCACTGGGCCTCCGTCAGACGGCTCTGGAGTAATTAGGTTTAGAATGCTGCATGCAGTGCTCCGAGATAGACCTAGAAGCACAGAGAGTAGGGGTGTGTGTGTGTGTATGTGTGTGTGAGAACAGAGGTGGTACTGCGCGATGGAGTTAATTGAATCTGAAATCTTGTTGGCCTGAAATGAGATCCACCGATGTCTCTCACGCTGCGTCTCGTGCAGAGGGGCTGCAAACATGACTGAATTCATAAAGTGCCTTATTAAACAGCTGAAATTAAGTGTAGCAGTGCAACTCTTTCATAGTCTACCAGGCCCATAACTGCTAATGATCCAACCCCAACGGAATGTCAACCCAGAGACAATCTCTTTCTTTTTTCGCTCCTCCCTTTGTTGTTCCGTTCCACTTGAGCTTCTATCACCTCTCCTTTCCTTCGCTGTGATTTTACATGGAGTACATTCAGTGTTTCTTGACTTTCTCCTAATTTATTGGATTTTTTCCTTTTTTTGGGCAACGAGACACTTTGATCTTACTTCCCATTTTGGGCTGGAATCTCTTTGATCAATGCGAGGAAGGCTGCTCAACCTGAAATCTCTCTCCGAGATTAGGCAGGCCGATCCAAAGTTATGAGAAAAGATTTTAAAAAAGCTGTACACTGATCTGAGAAAGGAACAGAACATTTTGCTTCTATGAAACGGTGTGAGTAAACCATTAATATCCCCTGTAATAAACGTATTTTTTCTCTTCTTAGAAGAGAAAAAAAGCCCAATAAGCTAAATTAGAGATGCATAGCATGTTTGATATTGCGGAGACAAAGGTGAGAAATGCACAGGGGGAATCTATTTATTTTCTCCTATGCGCTATTCAAATGAAGTGGGCTGCCTGCTACAGTGGAAGTCATTAATAGTCTGCTCACCAATCTCCTTGGCTCAGAATGTAATGAAACAGAGGCCTTTGGCTGAAATGACCTTTCTCATTGGTGGAGTTCCCTTATGTGCATAGACGCTAACATACACAGTAGATAGTTTGCGGGAGAAACAATCACCGGCAAGGCGAGGAGGAAGAACAAAAGCTCTGAAAATTGCTTTTGAATTGCAAAGATAATATCAATCAACGTTGAATTACATTTCTGATTTCCATCAAAGGCAACCAATTAAAGGCAGGAACCGGATTCCTCTTGCTCTGTCACCGCCTCAACATGTGTTCGGCATGTTAAGAGAAAATGTCTGCATTCTTGTTTTTTTCCCCCTCCTCAACAGTCTTCAAAGAGTATGTCGGGTGAATGTGAGATTCCTTTTCTTTTTCTTTTTTGTTGGATCAGAATTTCATTCCTTCCTGTGTTTGTCATGAAGGAATTTTAATTGGTGCCTGGCTTCTGTATCATACAGTATCTCACGAGTCTGCTCCCGGTAAAGGTTGTAAGTTTGTGGGGAGAAGGTTTGAATGAATGGATGAGATGGATAACATGGTCTGGAGCAGCAGATTATTATCAAGGCATGTTCAGACCATTAGTGAGTAGGTCATTGGAGGCTTCGCGCCTCTATTGTGACTGATGGGCTTTTCCTCGCAAAATGACTGATGTCCTCGAATTTTTCACATTTTGTCAAGACACACTCATAAACAATGGGATCACTGGGGAAGGTCAAAAAAGTGTTGACCAAGTTCAAAACAGGATTATGTTAAAAAACAACAACAATCCCAAGTTGTTTCATCTACCTACAGAGAAAATGTGAAATGACCTGTATAGCAGTCTTCTAGTCTAGAACCCTTAACACCACCATCAGTGGCAAAGTACTTTGGTACTTTTACAAAATACTTGGCAAAGATGCTTTTGGCACCGATGGTGGCAAGGTACATCATTGTAGCCACAGGTTTTCTGGAACAGTCTAACAGAAGCTTGACTGTCACGACCAACAAGTTAGGTGGGTGAAGTGTCTTGCCTAAGAACACTAACGAACGTACAATTATTTTTCAAAAATGTTATGTTTGAAGTTTTATTTTGCTCGAGTGAGAGCAAAAATGGCTCTTTGGACTGTAAAAGTTACAGAAACCTTGAACTGGACCTACAGTAGAAGAGCTGCAGATTAAGTATTATCAAGTATTATCAAAGAACAGACCTAATCCATGTTGGAGTTTGTGGCAAAACTTGACAGTTGTGGTTCCAAGACTCTAGATTTGACCTGAAGATCTTTTGCCTGTCTCATGTCCTGTCCTGATCTCTCTACCAGATCAGCAAACCTGGTAGAGAGAAATGCCCCAAAAGACTCCTAGCTGTAATTGCAGATAAACGTGACTCAACAAAATATTGACTCAGGGGTCGCTGAATACTATCTAACACATACAACCCTAGTAACATACACAGGTTTGTGCTTATTATATCAGTAAATGTGAAAAAAGGCTCAAGGGGTAAAGATTCTCTAGCACCACACTGCCAACTTGCTACCCCAATGGGATATGGACAGCTTAGAGGCATAGAAAAGAGTATTGTGCTACATGTTTTAATATTTATTTGTGGAAGGATTTTGCAATCAGCAGATATACTTTTTGGATTTAGCCATTTCTTTCCAGTACTTTCTCTTGTCATTTCTCTTGAAATTCTGAGTGCAGCTTTTTTAGCTCTTCTCAAAGATGTTTTAAGATGACTAATTCAGATTTAGGAGGACTGTCCCGAGTTATTTATCTAACCCTGAATCCTCTGGGCTCCTGCTTTTGCTCATCCTCACTTTGTGCCCCATCACAGTCACTCCACCTCCCCTCCTTTCTTTCCATATATCCTGACACAACCGCCCACCCCCTCCTGTTTCACTGCTGCCCTGGAGATTCATCACAGCATTGACAGAAAGACCTCTCCCGTCTTCCTCGGAATGCTTGGAGGGATGTATATCACGGCTCGGCAGTTCTGCTGTCTCCGATCTCCAACGGTCTCACATGCGATGCTTGGGCCGATGCTCGTTCATGCCTGTATTTCAGTCTGACTGTTAGTATTTCAGTCTGATTCCCCCGCCCCAATTTCTCACCACCTCTCCTTTAGGTTGAAAATCAGGCATTTGAGCGGCACAAAGCACATTTGTCTCTAGACTCATCAGCATTAAACTTTGTTTGCAAACAAGAATCAACAGAAGAGAACTGTCTTGGAAAATTATGTTAATCAACTTGTTGTTTTTATAGCAAAGATATTTTGCAAAAAGCACATCTAATTGAGTCTCCAAATCTTTCACATAAGATTCTCCACCTCTGAAATTGCATTTCCAATAACAACAATGTTGTGCAAGTTGAAATTACGAAAATAAATTTGCTTACTGGAACCTCGCAAATTTTGGAACAACCACACGTTTGTTGGTAAAAGTTTTTGTGCTAGAATGAAATGGTTTTTGGCCATATTAAAACAGATATTATGCAAAACTACAATGGAAGTTCGACATTAGCAGAATGTAGAAAAAGTTTTTTCTCATATTGTAATGAAAATGTGGCTTGAGACGACTTTCAAAGAAGCTTCTCTAACAGGCGGTCTTGCTTTTCCATCATCTACCACTGACGTCTGTTACCTGAGAGCTGAATGCTTGTGGACGAGGCATGTGCAGAAGTCTAGCTGAGGACACAGACTGCAGTAGTGATCAAAATGGCCCATTAGGAATGCAGTGTGCTGTTCTCTATCTAGGCCACAGCCTGAACCACCTACTCCAGGTTTTCCCTAGAGATCTCACCATGCTGCCCATCTCCACCCATCCCAGCACCCTGTGTGGAAGTGCATGATTGGGGCATTAGCTTATAAACGGGATGTGTGTCTATCAGGGAATATGAGCTTGTGTGACTTTCTGTATCCTGGACAGGCTGTGCCTAACAAGGACACTTGATAGCTGTTCATGTTTCACTGTTTATCTGTGTCTAATTTGACAGAAGCAAAGGATGACTGAAATAGTAATTCACATAGAGTACCTAGCAAGAATTTTAGTAGTTCTTGACCGGTTAAAAGCCACACACAGATGTGGAGTAAGATAATACAAGGATTTTTTATGTTTCTACTTATAAAAATAAAATAAATATGTGAAAAAAACCCACTTCCACACCCAAACAAGATCTTTTCAGAACCACCTTATGCTGATTTACATCTACAAGCAAAATAGCTCAATTTGAGGAACGTCTGTGAACAGCAATTTTACCACATATTCTCCATTAAATCAGATATTTTCTAACTGGTTTTTATAGCCTACAGGATGCTATATGTACAGTATATCCCTCCTTTTTACCTGGTCTACTTTACCTTCTTTGCTGACAAAAAGCTCTCTGTCATAAGGGTAAAACTTGTGGTGTGAGCAACATGCAGTTTTTCTGTCGACAGATTCTCCCACTTGAGCTGTAGATCTTTGTTGTTGCTTCTTGCCCAGCCTGTATGTTTAGATGAAAGGCCCTGTCTCAATCTGTAGGAATACTTTTACAAGACACTGTATAGAGATTAGGCTACACACAAGTGAATTTTTTTCTAGTTAGGTGACTTCTGGAAGAGTTTTATTAAGAAGTAGAAGTTAACTGTGACTGAATGCACACCACTTCTTTACATTTTTATTTCTAAGTATCCTCTGTATGGTCCTGCACGTGAAACAATCCCTGGTAAACAGACCATTTGTTTTTCATCCTCTGCTATACCTCAAGGATTTCAAAATTGTTGACATCCAAGTCTTTATAGAGAGGAATCCACCTCTGGAAAGTTTATTTCCTCAGAAATGTCTTTCCTGTCTAACCTTTAATGGGTACTTAACTCACTACATATTGTTTTCCTTCCGCTACTCAACTATTCACTACTTTCTGTTGGCTTATCACATAAAATCTAAACGTAATGCAGTTACGTTTGTGCTTGTAATGCGACAAATAAAACAGAAATTCAGGGGGTGTAATACTTTTTTGAGCCATTGTAATAATGAATCACACACACAAAGCTGACCTTAATACCTGGGGTGTTAACAGGGAGCCTGAAGGTTCCGTAGTAGATTGCCCTTCAGAAACTCTTCCTCACTGTACTCATATACTTCAACTAATGGATTTATGAATGCATTCCGACTGTTTATTTGTGTAGTAATGAGAGGCTTTAATCAGGGTTGCCAGGGACTTGAAACGTTCCTCTGAGTGTCTACAAAAACAGCCCTCCCCTCATTGTGCACGTCCACACACACAATGCAGTGATTTATGGGAAACATTACAGGCAATCATGTCGGGCTGGGCCGAGTCCTCAGCATTGTTCAGCATGTTTGAAATATGGAAGAGCCACGGTGCCTCCCTTGATACACAGATTCATAAAGATACAAGCAAATGCAGAAAAAACACAGATGCAAATTTGGCTTTAGTTTTCTTTAAGTATGAATAATTATAAGAGGACGAATGCCGTACTCTGTAGCTCCCAAATGCTCAAATGTATGTATTAGTTAGAAACTTTAGACAGACCTCTGCTGCAAACACACTAATAGATTCAGTCTCTTTGATAGTGATAGTTATTAGTTTAAAGGCAGAGAACATCCTCAGCTATTCGCTCTGATATCCTTTCAGTTCCTCAGATGTTGCTGCGGTTCTGTTTATCTCGTTTCTGTCTGGTCTCTGTGGCTAGAAAAAAAAAAAACATCTCTCAGTAAGAGCGGATTAACTGGGATGCACAAATTTGTTTTCAAAATGCCCTCCTCGGCATATGTTTTCACAAAAATGACTAAAAAAAGAAACATATTGGACACCCGTCACCATGGGCCAGGGTGCCACACAATAAAAACCCCGCGGCTCGATGTGACGGAGCATTCTCCACACGTATTTTGGTTTAGACCATTTCGTCTTTATCTCATTTTTCCTTCCGGGGGTGTTGGATGCGGGGATAAGAAATGCTTATGAAGCTCCGCTTGTCTTTGGCTGCCAATGTCTGCCGACGACCCGACCACCACTGGAACGTAGCTGTTGATCAGGCCATTGGACACGCTCGCAAGCATGAAATCAAAAAGCGGACAACTCAGAAAGATTACTTCTAAAAGAGGAGCTTGAAGATAGAAGGAAAGCACACAGAAACGGAGAACAGAAATGGCACGAAGCGCTGATAGACACAGCTGAGAAAAATTTCAAGGCAACAAACAATTTCGGAACAGTGCGCTGCAACGACCAGATCCATTCACCTGGCAGAACATCTTCATTTCTATGTAAACAGGTTGGTAGCAGGAGGGATATTTGGGTAGAAATAGAGCATTTAAATACCACAATTTGACTTGACACACAATGCGCACCTGAGAGTAGTTTCTTTTTCAATATACTTTCTACGGTGAGAGACAGCATGCTATGTTTCTAAAACTGAGCAACATCCAACATTACGGTTTCATTCCTGCTCGTCTGGGAAACCTAAGAGGCATAGAAGTTTGTGGCGAGAATCGTTTTCCCTCCGATTTGCCCGTGTCGTGGCCCCCTTACTGGGACTCAGTCTGATGTCATGAATAAATGCATGTCATGCCGCCACGGTGAATAACACGCCGCTTTCCCACCCAGGACGAACCATTCTCAACCTCATCTTCCTTTCCCTCCCTTTGTTTTTACTCCACTGCGGAAAGACTTTAGAAGGACTTCACCCCCCAGAGCCCAGGCCAATCATAGAGTCTGGCCCACCACTTCTCTAGAAAGGATTTGGTTGAGTTTGCTCACACCCTTGGCCAAAACACGGGGCTGTCACGGTTGAAATCCCTAAAGTGCTAAACAGTGAATTCTTGTCTAGTCAAATGAGTGATTTCTTTCTTCTAAAAGGTCATTTTTTGTTATGCCAGCCACTGCAACTCATGCATTGAAGGATACATCTTGGCTTGAAGTTGATTTTCTTGTGATGTGTCAAATTCAAGTCTCTTGTGAGAAAGAAGCCTGGCAAATAAGAAAAAGCTCAGACTAACCCTACAGCCTTTGGATAATCAATTCCTCGGGGAAGAAGACAATGGACTGCAGACTGGTACATTAAGGCAACCTTCTATTCTTCCTTGGCGTTACCCTGCCAGGAAAGCAAATAGTTGCATGATGTTCAGGCCAAAATAAAGATATGTTTTTTCTTTCTTTTACTCCTTGTCTCCATTTGAGTAGTTTTTATTCACTACAGTTGCTTCAGCACACAGCAGTCAAAAGGTCAGAGAAATCAATTAATTTTCCTAATAGGTTGTGGTGTAGATCTGTTTTCAGATTCCTACGGTATGACAACCTTAAATGCAAATATTATCCATTTTACAGTATTAACACAGTTTTAACTCGAATGCAAAGCGTAATGTAGAGACAACTCTACAGACCGCTGGAGATGAACTCCAATCATTCTGGTTACACCAGTACTCTTCTTGCCATCTTGTAATAAAATCTTTAAACTTTAGGAATGTTTTTTTTTTTTAGAAATTGAAATCCCCTAGACAATTAGGTTGAAGGTTTCAATGGTCTCAAACCGGATTTGTAAGAATCTGTAATCCTTGTAGAACAATTTAGTTCTGTTTTAACTGACCCATATGATGCTGATTTATGTCTTTTATGTATGGTGATTTACTCAAACTGGGTTTTAAAGAATATCTGTTCTGTGTAAAATTATCCAGTTCAGTTTTAAGATAATTTTTTTACGGAAAAATTACAATCAACTGGATTGATGATGAACTATGGGGTAGAATCCAACTATTAAAATAAAAAAATACAGCAGTAATCAATTAATTTTAATTGATTGCTGCTGTAATCAATTAATTACAGCAGTAACCTATTATCCTGTAACTAGGATAATAGGTAAAGGAATGTGGGAGTCATGTGATGTGAGCAGGTCGATATTGACCTGTGGTTTAAGAGCTTATGCACCTGATGTAGATTTAAAGCAAAACTTAACATTACTCTCTCAATTCTTACTGCTTGGTCTGTCATCATAATTGTGACCAGAACTGAACATTCAATCAAAGGATTTTAAGTCATAAAGTGGAGCTGGTCAAATGTAGGCCAGACTATTTCAAAAATGATGAAATTGATCTTTAGGATAGCACTGAGAGGAAGCTGGGTATGAAATTCCTTGAGATGTTAGCAGCTAACAGTTGTTTGTTGTTGTTTGTCATTGTTGTGTTCTAAAGAGGATCCAAAATGCTCCCAGATGAGCATCTAAGTGTCGGTGGGTTGGTGTTGTGGCGCTTACAACTCACCATGGAAACAACTAAATCAGGCCTTATGCTTTATACTTTCACAAATAGACTTAAACATTGTCAAGCCATAATTACTCATCATCAACATCTCATAACCTGCATTTCAATTAAAATTGCACAAATTGGAGATATGAAAAATGAATTTGTATAATGGAAAAATGGCAATTTAGAAAAAAACTATCTATTTTAGGATTAGATGGTTTCTTGGCTGAGAATTTTTCATATCACGAGTCATACGATCAACAATTGGATGTTGTTACTGGCAGAAACGACAAAGAAAACTTCAGGAAGTAAGAGGTTGAGGACGTGGCATGTTTTTTTATGACTTAACACATTATTTTAGTCGCATTTCCTATTTATTGAAAAGATGTTAATTGCAAAATGGTGTTTTTTCTCCAACACTAGCAAAATATTGAAAAAGTTTAACTCACATTTGTAATGGAAATATAGCTATAGTAGCATCTTAACGCCATAAGCTAGCAGCAATTGAATTAGATCTTATTCCAACTCATTTAAAACCGACATTGTATTAACAATCTGCTGCCTAACAGCTAAGCTGTTTAGCAGTATCGCTCTCCCCCCCACCAACATTTTATTACATTGGACAGAAATGTAAGAAGTTATGAGTCTTTAGTTGTGTTTCTATGTGCCTGTCTTAACTTTGTGATGTGCTCCAGCCTTCCATTAGCATACAGATAGCATCTCTTTGTTTTTCTCTTTGAGAAAATACAGTTTTAATGGGTCTTTACAGCAGATGAAATCTGAAGGTGGGCGCGTAGTTATTTATTTTCCTCTTGAGTGCCACCAGCACACTTTCAGGGGACGGGTGCTCAAACACCACATCAGGCCTCCGCGGGGGGGCTTTGCCATGGGAGATATAGATTAAGTTTCAGGTTGGCCGAGCAGAAACCGTAATGATTCTCACTGTCTGCCCTTGAAATTACCTTCTCATCGCGTACTCGGATTGATACACACAGTCGTTTTTCCCCCCCTCTTTTCTAACTCACCTGTTTTTCATTCGCAAATTTGAATAATGGCAAATGCTTTAACACTCAGATTGAGTGCATCATTTCAGGTTAAACCCCTGGTGGTCTTTTATATCCTTTCACACTCTGTCAAAGCATTTAGGCAGCAGAAGCGGGATGCGGTTTCTGCTTTTGTTTCTCCCTAAACTCGGGCGAGTAACTTCTGAACTAGCCTCAAAAATTCCCCATAGAAGATGTCAAAACAGATTAGCTTCTTTTAAATCCACTCCCCAGATTAAATGATTGTACAAATCAAACTGGCTTTGAGGCTTTGCATAATTTATTTTTTTTCTCTCCCTCTTTAGAAATTCTGTCTTTTTACTTCTCTGTTGTGTTTGAGCCTTGACAGACTATTAGTCCATAAATCAATGGAGATGATGTATGAGGCACCCTCTGCTGGGGGGGCATAAACCTTTCTGTTTTCTATGATATATGACCATGCATCGTGTTGGATAAATTACAGTTTCACTAACTCCCTTTCATGTATGAGCAGAGTGTAGCATTCAGTTCATCAGTAACATGCCAAGTGTTGATTAGCATTTTAAAACATTTTATTGGAAAAAAAACCCCAAAACATAATTGATGTAATACTCAGGAAATTAAGATTGAGTATCTTGAATTGAATACGTTTGATCATAATTTGTCTCGTACAATGTGTTCAACACATACAGCGCCAAAGACGAGTTTACAAATGTACTCATGAATCTTATGTTGATTTTGGGCCATTAATATTCAGAAGTGTTTGGAGATTGTTTTTTTCTTCATATGAAATGATCATACAATAACATCAATTATTAGTACAAATGGGAATTAGGAACATGGCTTTTTATGAACCCACAGATTTTCAAAAAGATCCACACTGGCTCACATATAGATAAGATAGATAACAGATAATAATACTTTATTATTTCCTGAGTGATGGGGTTATTTTAAAAGCGTTTTCATGCTGAATTGGTTTTTCTGTTCCAAAACCGGCCAAGCATAGTGGCGGCGGCATTAAGTTCAAATTCAAAAATACTTTATTGATCCCAAAGACAAAGACAGAGCGCCTGCTCCTGACTGTAAATAGCAGCTAGGGGAATGAAACCTGGACATATTTTGGTGATGTTCATAAATACACACCAAAACTGGGTTTGGAACCATTTAAAACAGGTAACATGAAGCTTATGGAACGACCTGAACCTCATTGATTTGTCTGTACCAAATGATTTTTGTTATCAATAGATTATTTAATGTTTGTGTTTATTTTGTTCTGCTCTGTTTTAAAGTAGTATAAAAGGTCCTGTGAATTCCATTTGATTTTTCTCCCAAATTCCACTTAAATTTTTCTGAATTGCTTTTTTTTCCTGAATTGCATTTTACCATACATATTAAGTCTTATTATGGTGCAAATTACAGTTTTATTATTGATTTTTGGTGAAAAAAGCATAATAAAAAACGGAATGTTTTGGTTTGTTTGAAGAACGCAAACATTCTTCGTTTTCATGCTAAAAGCCATAAAATTGTGTTTTTAGCATGAAATAAAATCTGCCTTTTAGAATTAAAAAGATTCTTATATAGGTTCCGCATTCATCTGCATTTTCCACAGCTCAGAAATCATAGGATCCTAAGTATACCAGTTAAAGTGACTGGAATAGAAACATCTGAAGCGCTATTATTGTTGGCAGTAGCTACAGTTTCTGTATTGACAACATTTTAAATCTTTATGCATCCAGATGAAAGAATAATAAATGTCTCATAATCTGTAGGTAATAGTTTGGATGCGCATGTTTCAAACTGACAAAACTCAGACTACCAAAGTTAAAAGGCTCACCTTGTTTTCAGTGAAGCAGCAGATTTCCTAAATTGCCTTTTTTCCTCTTTCCTGGTCTCGTACTTTGATCTGTTCCTCTTTCAGGACACAATGGATGTGGGAATAGCCTTTCATATGGAGCTGCTGCATGCCCAAGGTTTTGCTCAGCTTAATCCGTCAATATGTTTCGCAATAAAGACATCTCTCACTTTATTAATGTCGATCCAGACGAAAAAAGGAAAGAAAAGTTGATTTAAAGTTTCTACTCCCGTAAGGTTTCATTGTGCTGTTAGAGGAAGAATGGCAATTATAAAAGAAAAGATAAAAGAAACATTTCACCAGAACGTTAATAAACATCATTCAAGCAAAGTAAGCAGACATACGAGTATTCAATAAATTACTATATTTTTGATATTTTTTCAGCTTTATCACCAAGTGAAGCACATTATTCACATTATCACACAGAGACAGTTTTTCCACTTAGAGTTAATGAAAAAAATGACATTTAAAATGGGAATATTACAAAAGACCAATAAAAAACACATTTTGAAATGTATCCTTAAAGACCTGGTTAGAGGTTGCCAATTTAAAAAATATATATTTTTATTCTGACAAAATATTCTTATTTGAACACATATTCTAATTTACTGAACATGGCTGTGTTAGTAGGAGATTATTGCTTATGAAATAATCTGACATCTGAACGGACAATCTGCACCACAGGTGGCAACACGTTGCTTTCACAAAGAAAGTGGCAAATGAGAAAACATTGGAATTCCAAATAGGTTTCTTCCAAACCCATTTGCAAGTTCCATGTTGTTGTAATATAAAGAAGGACAAAAAAAGAAAAAACATTCATTAGGGAAGCAGCCTCCCTTTCCATGAATATATCTGCTTCCATTGCCTAAAAGTCAAATCTTGTCTGATGTAATTTTCCAGCTTTCAGAGAAAGTTTTCAAACTGTCAAGAAAAGCTTTGCTGCGAGGAAGGTAAAAATAAACCTGGAGCGAACCACCGCAGGGACTGGAGACTGCAGAGCTTAGTGCTTTCACAGTCTTAAAATTGAGCGGGAGTACTCCCAAAAAACAACAAAAAAACGCCATGTGAAACATCATAATCAATGTCTGTACATAAAGTGCATTGAGGCACATTCTGGAACAAAAATGCTCGATAAAACCCAGATCTTTGTCAGTGATTATATTTATTGGATTTCTTGCCACTTGTGGCCACCTGCTCTCATGTCTTCTCCCTTTCCTGCTACTGCTTTGTCCTTAAAGTTCTCAAATACTTTTATGAAATGACCTCATTTCGACACTGTGGGTTTCTCTGGCTGTGATGCTGCTCCCCCAACAAACAGCTAGCAGCAGCAAACCCTGTTTTACTTTTAATTATGAGATGCTGCCAGTGTCATTCAGAGTCTCTGCCCAAGATTCTGCTCAAAACTTCCTTCTGATTAGGTAGACTGTGTGAGGATAGCACAACTGAGAAGACAAACTGTTGTCAGTAGTGCATTTTCTATCAGATTTAATTTGACGTACTTAATGAATATTATACAAATGGAACTTTATCATGACGTGGTGATTCAGACTCGAAAAGGGGATGGTATTGTCTAGCACTCTGCTAAATTAGCCTAAAACCCTGTCATTTCTTGATTAAAATCTGAGTGAACAAAGATTACATTTGGGGTTCCTCAAGGCTCCCTTTTTGAACCACTTTGACTCAATATTAGTACGATCCTCATACCTCAGATTGTGGATCAAAATATTGGTTTGTATACGTATGCTGATGAGACACACAGTTATATCTATATATCATTATGAAACCACATATTGTTTCTGCATTTATTCTCCATTTCTCCAGAATAATTTTAAGAAGTCAAACTTAAACAATTGATCATTTTCGGTCTCAATTATGTGAGGTTAGAGGTCCGCACCTAACTGGCAGAGATCTAGGTCAAAACACGATGCACAAAACTGGAACCTGGTTTTATTTAGTGTGATGGTTTCTTGACTGATCTCTGCAGAAAGTCTACATACAGCCACATCTGATCTATAAAGCTTCTGCAACAACACTGAGCAGTAAGTACCAAGACAATGGATCATATCACTTTTTTTTTTTTTGCAACTGTTTTTGCTGTGAAATATTTGTTTTAAAAAGTTGCAGTGGTTCTACAAGGTACAGAAAGACAAAGGACCTAAATACGTCTGAGTCACTCTGCAGGTTTGACCCTCTTAGATCCTTACAGGTCATCAGAGGGCAGGACACATTTAGTTTCAACGCTTCTCAGCTCTCAAACCGATTTACTGAAAACTTGAGACGTGTGGAGACTGTTGGGTCCTTATCAAATATAACACACTGAGGCATTACTGTTTATTTCCCCTTCTACACACCTATCCCATAAACATCGAAGATGACTGTATCGGGTTATTTTCATTGGAGTGTTTGGTTAATTCTATAACCATGTCACATTGTCCAACATTTCACTTAACAGCAAATGCATTTACTGCTTATGTGTTGTGTATTTTTAGCCTAATTCCTAGGCTAAAAAACCCAAGGTACATAGTGGTGAAATAAAGCTGCTTTATGAGTGCAGTGAACATTTAAATAATTCAGAACAGACTGGAGATGTGGTGAGATGAGACCCAGTTTGCACTAATTTGAACTACCATGTTTGGATCAAGAGACATTTCACCAATAAACACCATTTGGGAGAAAAGTTAAACTTTACAGTCATTTGTCTGTTTGACGGCAGAAATTTATCATTAAGGTCATGTAACATAAACTTCTTCCTTTACCCACAAGCCTAAAGATGGGTTCTGGATGGATCTTTAACTTTGATAATGCAAAACATAGCAATGCAACAAATAAGTCCAGAAACCTCATTGAGTGGCCTACGCAACATAGACCTCAGTCCTACATTCACTGTGTGGACTGAGCTGTCACTGAGTTTACAAGTAGAAGTACAACTTAAAGGTTTCAAAGTTTCTGTAAACAGAAGTAGGTGAAAATCTCTCCTGATATGCGTGAGAACCTGGCGACCAGCCGCCATGTCAGGTTTTGCTAACATGTCTCACCGTGTTGTGTATATCATGACCACAAATCCACCGGAGCTGAACAATTTTTTACCACAAGAATCATTAAAACCACTCACTTTGCCTTCTCCTCCATTTTCTATCAACCTATCACAGATTCTTCTCATTAAAACGTAAAAGTTTGCAGCCAGTTTCCTTTCCCTACAGTTTGCCAGGATGCAGATATTTTGTTCTCCCTGCTTGAGTCTAAATCACGAGTTGTCACAGCTCCCATCACTCGGTGAAGCTCAGGAATAAAAAAAAATTATCCTTTCTTTAGAAAAGCTGACTTTGACTGTTTGTACTATTTATACTTAAGTTTCTACTGATAATGCACACTTTTTTTTTTACTAAATGGGTTGCAGAAAGAAAGGAAAAAAACACTGTTTTGTTATCTTCATGCGACTTGATGCATTCTGATTCTCTTTATATTGAATAGGCACATTGTTATTTCAGTATTGAATTGGTGCCCTCCGAGATTGTCTTCACAATACAAACACAGCCTGCACACCCTGACAGTTTGACACTTTAATTTTCAACAAAATGTTTTACCTGAACTTCCCTGATAAAGTGAAAGAGATTGCCCTCATAAATATATTTATACTGTGTTGAAAAACACTGCATGCTTCCTCCTCCGTCCTTCAGGTTGGTGCAGATAGCACTCAGATACTGAGTGCTATCTGCAAAATAGAGCCACTACAGTGACAGTTTCTTTTCTGAGTCTGTCTGATGAATATAACAAACACCTCACAGCCTGACTAGTTAGCTAGCTTTAACTCTCCTCTAAAGTTTCTACAGTTACACTTAATGTGTGTTCACTGTGATTCCTTGGCCCATAAATCCAATTCTTCTTCTTTTCTTTTTCTAGGTTTGGAAAGGGCAAGAAGGACGAGGACAAGGTGGAGAGAAAGAGCTCAAGAAGATTGAAAGCTGAAGATATGCAAGGATATGAAGATGAAGCCATCCAAATGAAGCAGGAACAGGAAAGGTAAGCGCAGATTCTGAACTATGCTAATGCATCACAAACTAAGAAACTCAGAGGAATTCTGGAATGTGGGTTGGAATACCTGTTCACAAGAACCAGGAGTTGATTCCATGAAAAACAGATGTGGAACAGTTCTCAGAAACGGCAGCTTATAAAACTGAACATTAGTGAGTCACACGAAAAGCTAAATATTCAAACATTCTCAGGTTTGTACAAAAATGTTTCAAATTTGTGATGGCATTGCTATTTTCTTTGCTTTTTGTGACTGAATAACAAAGGTAATGTTTTTCTATCTGTTCCAGTGTTTCAGCTCAAATTGCTGTTATTTAAAACACAATCCTACATTATTAAGCTGGACAGGCGTGGATAGTTTGCCAATATTCAAGACGTGTCTTTCCGTTTCAGCAGCACATTGAATGAATCAGTTATGGAGTCTAGTGGCCTGTGCCAATCACAGCTCTTATTGTCAGTCCTGTGGATTCAGTCTTATTGTTTGGTGATTAACGATTAACAAGCATCAACGAAGGTTGTTGGTCTCCAAAGAACACACTGTTTCTCTTGATCCCATCCTTGCGGTTTTGTGCCCTCTGATCATATTGTGGACGTTTCGGGATGTGACCTCACTCCTCACCAACATATAACTCTCGCCAGTGAGGAAGACGTCATCGGCGGCGGGACGAATGAACAGGCAGCTTGCCGCCTCCGTTGTTCTCCACCAGCCAAATGAACTCAGTAATCAAACTGCCGTTGGTAATGACGGCTAATTGAATAGAAACAATGGAGCTTGATAGCGCGCCCTCTTACAGCGACAGGAGAAAAAGGATGGATGGTTGTTGAGAACGTAATGCACAGACACACACCCTCTCACACACACATGCAGAGGGAGAGACAGCCTGAACTGTCACAAAGCCCGTCTTCCCTGCTGAATGGAACATCTGGAGGTTTTACTCAAATAACTGCACCACGTCGCTTCGTGGTATTGAACTGTGATTTGCAGTGAAGGTCCGATCCATTCAGACTGCGAACCTCTCTGGCTGTGGGCCTGGCCTGTTTCTTTCAGTGAGCTTTGGAAACCAGCAGGCCTGTTTTTTCCCCATCCAGACCCATCTCCTTTTGAACGGCTCCCAAACAGCAAGAATCGATACAAAAACACAGTGGGCATGAGATAATGTTCGGTGCCGTGGACAAGCATTCATGCCTATTGAACCTTTTTTTTTTTTTTTTTTACATTCTGTTAACTTAAAACCCTTATTGGGATTAAATGTGACAGAACAGCACAAAGCAGCTCATGATTGTGAAGTGGGAGGAAAATGACGGTTTTTACAGCTAAAGTCTGCATTTATTTTCACCTCTCTGTGCTCCGATGCTCATATATCGCACCCACTCCTTTAGAAGTAACCTATCTAGTAAATGCAGTCCTCCCCTTCTTAAAATGTAAATTCACAGTACAAACCTACCAGGGCAGTGCTGTCCACTTAAACTGAAAGGCCTAATGGAATAAACATAAATCATAGAAGAAGCCAGGAGGCTCATAGCAATGCCGAGGTAGCAGCAGAGATCCACTACGAAATCTGCTGAGAAAACATCCTCAGTCGAGCACATTTAATGGAAACGAAGGACTAGAAAGTCGTTGTTGGAAAAAAAAATCATTACAGCTTTTATTTTTAATTTGCTTCAAGTCATCTAGGGATCATGACAAAGATGTGGAAGAAAGTTCTCTATCCAGACGAGGAGATAAGTTCTTGGCTTACTGTTACATTTAGTAGAAAGCAGACCTCACACGTTTTCCTGAACACACCATCCCCACTATGAAGCATGGTGGTGGCTGCATGTAGAGCTAATTTTATTCAACAGAAACTGAGGATTTGGGCAAAGCTGAAAGCTAAACACAGGGCATCCTGGAAGATTTGCTAAAGCAGGGTTGTCCAAAGTGAGGCATGTGGGCAAAATGTGTCACGAAGAATACTTTGCCTAAAAATACTTTGCTGCAGCATGGGATTTTTATCAATAATGGTAAAATGTGGGCCTTCGGTAAAATTACTTGATTTAGGTTTTCCCTAATGAGAATGTTAAATAAATACTCCTAAAATTAAATTAAAGGGAGACTTTGGTTGAATTTGACAACAAATAAAACTAAATACATCTAGTCCGAAGGAGACCTTAGTATATCCAATAAACATAGCTATGTGTAGCTGTTGTTTTCAATGGGATGATGAGGTAACAATCATTCTAGTAGATTATACACCCAAAATTAATTTTTAGACAAAGAAAATGCACAAGACTCTTTGCAGTTGTTTAGTAGATCTGAATGTAAAAATGTGGACAAAATGTAATCAAAATGTGTAAAAAAACTTTAAATATATACATAATATGGTGAACGTTTTGGCTAAAGGTTATGAACCTGTTGTGTAAAAGCTACTAGACTGTGGCAGATGTTCACCTTCAGCAAGACAATGACAACAAACATTCAGCTAGAGCAACAATGAAGTGCTTCAGATGAACAGTCATCTGTGTGGTAAAAGTCTGGACCAGCCAGCACTAGAGGATAAGAGGCAAGCTTTGGAGGTTTATGTACATACACACTCCAACTAACCTGACCTTTAAACTATTTTGTAAAGAAAAATGTCCAACAATTTCAGTTTCTAGATGTATAAACGGGTATAAAAACACCTCAACATAATTCATCTTAAGTTAGTAAAACTCAGAGATACTAAATTCAAACGTGTTTCTTCTATTTCACAACTATCCTTCTATTTATGGGAATTGGTTAATCCCATAAAATTCCAACAGTGTACACTGGAGTTTGTTTCTATGATGTGACAAAATGTTCAAAAGTAATTAATCCTATTCAAAACATGAATAAACACTTGTACCTGTTATATTCTTCACTTTCTTATTACTTTTGTCACACATTACTGCTGATTTGTCTTGAACAGATTCTCACTCTGTCCTGCTTTAAGTCCGTTCTGCATCTCTGAGCTCTTCCCTTGTTTCTTCTGCAAAGACTGACCCTCTGCTAATGGAAAGGAAATCAAATGAGAAACTGTGGTTTTTAATAATAGACCAACGTGCCATAAAGCCGACATCCAAAGCATTAAGGTTTGGCACCGTGACGGCTCAGATGTCCATTACCTCTTGCGTTCTTTGGTGACATCGCTGTTTCGCTCTTCTGCTGCGATAAATTTCAGTCGTAGTTGTCCACAAAAGTCATCTGAGCTGATTGAGTGTTTTTTTTTTCCCGAAATGGAGACCGGACATTTCTGAGTGCCTTTAAAAAATGATTGAGCTCATCAATTCAGGCTTATGACGACGCTGCGTCGGAGCTCTACCCACAGCTGTGAACCCAAAGTGTCTGCTCAGCCAACATTAGTGATCATTAATCCGAGCAGACAGTTCTGACAAGTGCTTTAAGTGATTAAAAATAGCAGCCAGTGAAGAGGTGAAGCAGATTACTTTATAAAAGGTTTGCTATAATAAGGAAGCAATGATCTTATATTTAAAACTTTGACCCTTCTATGATTCTTGTAATTGATGGTTTGGCCTGGGAGGCTCACAGACACAATCCATTTATTTTAGGTTAGGTGTGATACAAATTAATGTCCTTTCAGTGTCTTCTGAGCTCTAAGTGATGAGATGAGAGTACATAAAATGTTGACATCGCTACTGGAGCTAAGCTGTGTTGCATCACTGCCACAGTGAGTGGTTCCCTGCAGAATTTTTGTCAAATTTGGCAGTTTTTAACAAAGTTGCTGTGCTTTGTCATTTCATGTCTTATTAAATAGCATCCTAACCTGCACCACACTGTACAAACAACTCAATGTAGGTTGGTAGAACTGGGGTAGGTTGATTAAGCACAATAGGGGCAGGTTGTAATGTCTAAACTTAGGCTAATAAAGAGTAAAAGTTGATTATCCAACAATCCGTTTTTGCTCAGTTTTTATAGGGTTACGTGAGTGTTGGTGCCAGTATCCATCAGTCGTTGGTCACAAGGGCATAAACCTGAGACACAAAAGATAAACGGCCAAAACAAACCCAAACAGAGAATGTGTTTATGCTGTGGGAGGAAGCCGGAGTACCCAGAGAGAAACCACACAAATACAGCAAGAACCTGCCAACAACTGGGAGCCAAAATGGCAACATCTGTTATGTTTGCAGCTGGTGCGGTTCGCGTCCACAGCACACTGTGGTAAACTGTGTTTACATCCTCGCGTGTGGTGGCGCTGCACCAAGACCTACCAAAAAGAAACAACAAGAGAACCTCAGGAGACGACACAAAGAGCAACTTCATTCTTCATGAAATGTTAACAGAAATTGAGTGAGAATTTAGCAGCTGTAAAACATTTTCTGGTCTTTTGGCCTCTTTTGTCAAAATATCACAAGTTATTTCTCCTGCTAATGTGAGACATGTTTGTTTTGGTTGTATTTACCCAGAATGCCTTGCGCTATTGTTCATTTCCTGCTTTTGGGATGGTCTCTGGCTTTCGGTAAATACAACCAAAACAAATTGTGGAGTACTTATAAGGCAACCCAGAACAGGAACATTTAGTTTGTATACTTCCCAGAACAGGAATCAAAACAAACCTGGAATCCAGAGAAACTCATGTTAGTTTATCTAGAGAGACCACTCATTACCTTGGATCAACATCTAGCATCTAGTTTTGCTCTTTAATATCAGAGCAAAACCAGAACAAACTTGGAAAGAACCATCTACCATCTACTTCATATAATTAAACATGGAGAACCAACATTTAGTTCTATAGCTCAGTAATCTTAACAATCGTAGAAAACCAACATCTGATTTTATCAGATGAGAAACCCCTACTAGTTTATAAATTATGGACCTCTTATTCTTATTCTTATTAAACACAGGGAACCAATACATTGTTCTGTACTTTTACCTTTTTGTCTTTCTTTTGGTTGGTTGCTTTGTTTGTATTTCCTTCTAATTCATGTAAAGCATTTTGAATTGCCTTGTTGCTGAAAATGTGCTATATAAACAAAACGACCTTACCTTTGTATTTGAACTGCACCAGAGTTCACTTCAACTGAACCAAGACCTAGGTTTTTTAGGTGGACCAGAGTTTTAACAGACATTCACACCTCCCCAAATGAGCCGAACTTGCTATGTACACAAACTGGAGTTTGATTAAAGCAGACTAAAATATGGCTGGTGTGAACCCTCTGCAGAGCAAGCCAGTTTTCTGGTTCTCTTTAGTCTGCGGACAGCAACCATAACACTTTTATCTGACTGGCTCATGTTGGGAGGCCAATGGATTCAACAAGTTCCCTGATTGCATCCGTAGCGACAGCCTGACTTATTCATCCAGTAACATCAGGGTGAAGAGAAAAGATGAAAGACACACAAGCGGCGTAGCGTTGGTCGGGCTTCTATCAGTCTCTGGCTTATCTCTGCACATTGCAGTCCTGAAATGTAATTTTTCTGTCCAAAGTGATTGGACCAAAAAAAAGAAAGAAATGTGACATTGTTCCATCTCCATTTTCTGCCTGGGCTGAGCACCATTTTCTCTTTCTCTGAAGCGGCTGATTATGATGTCCATTCTGTTATCTGCTTGGCTCTGCTTGGCTTCTAATCAGTGACCAGCAGTCCTCTGCCACTCCTTTTGTTATCCCTGCCTGGACTACAGCAGAGCTCATCATTGTTTTTCTTTTTTTTTATTCCAAGAAAGAGACTTCCTCTTGTTTCTTAATAGACTTCAAGCTAACTCCAGGCAAACACAACCTGACCCCTTTTTCTGAACTAGTCAGCACAATTTGCTTTTAAGAAAAAAGGACAAGAAAACAAAACAAACCTCGATTAGGGATGAGAATGTGCTTTTCTAATTACCAAAAGAATGAAAAAGCAATCTGCCTCGTGAAACTCTTTTCTTTTTTTTTTTACTCTTTTTGCGACCAATGATACTGTTCCACTTTGTCAAACTATCTCATTATTTTCGAATGTGGCATCTGCATCTCATTTGCGGAGCGAGTTCAGAGAAAGGTCTAACCGGCTGATTGAGAAGAGTGAGGAGATTTGTAATTATATTGATACCTACAGGAAGTTAATATGATTATTAACACCAGAAAACAGAACAATTATCTCCATGATTGCGTTACGAGCCCGGTTTCAACGCCGAGATGGGCCGCTCGAGGTTTGTGATTCTGCACAGCCGGCTGCGTGCCGAGCCATTTGCCATCCTTTGATGAGATTCAGATTCATTCTGCCCTCCACCTGCACTTTGGAATACCGCGAGCATGTTATGATGAAGGCGTACTGCAAATAAAAATCTATTTCACAAATCTCAATTTAAGAGTACGGGAGCAAATACATTCCATTTCATCTGCTGAAACAATCCACGCCGAAGAGGCATGCCTTCAAACTGCTTGGTGTGCTGACTTGAGAATGAATAAGAAATAAAGGCGACGTTCCCTTTTCACTATTGTGTCACTTAGCGTGGATGAAACACTGACAGAAATATGGCGATGGAGCCCGCTAGCTTCGCTACATCAAAACATTGCTTCTGTTTGCTCAGAATTGGCATTTAATTAAGAGACCTTAAAAAAGATTTAAGGTCTGTTTCTGCAGCACAGTGCCAGTGGGAGGTTTTCATAAATAGGCATTAATAGGCAATACAGAGGTATTATGCAAGCTTGAATTTATTGAGCTTTACGTCAAATTATAATGTTATTTCCTCATCAAAAACATAACCTTGATTCTTTTGTGAATGTTTGAGAACTCTTTTCATTTCCATGGTAAAATGTTGTTGAACAGTTTTAATAGAGGACATTTTATAATGGCTTCCCTACAGTGGAGTTTCAGAAAGAGCAGGAGTTTCTTAAAGCATTAGAGGCCCAATTTCAAACAATGAAATCACAAAGTCAAATGTCTTATGAATCATATTTCATACATACAGCATTTTTTAACCACTGAGGTTAACATAGGTACATGATTGTGCTCTAAAATGGCACTATGTGCCTGGAAAATACATGATACTGCCCCTTTAGTATCATTGTTGTGGCTTTTAATCAAATATTTTACCATTCTTTATTAAGGGTAGACAAAAAAACAATACATTTTAAGTCGAATAATTTAAGTGCTCAAGTTTGGATTTCCTTTTGTGAGTTTTCTATCATCCAGACATGGTCAGCGTAATGGCCAGTTAAATCTAAGGTTAAGCAATATCACCCCAACTTCAGCTCCTTTAATCATCAAGACCAGCTTGTGTGAGCATTTATCAAATTTGTTGAAGTTGCTTTTTGCCTGGCCGTGTTCAAATGCATTTTGAAAGGATAAAATGAGCAAGGCATTTCTTTCCTTTGTGAGTGTGTGTCGATGTTTCACCAACACTCTAATAGCTTGACATGGTCCTCCATACTAGTCATGTTCTAAATGATTTTTGTAGTTGATATGGACATGTTGGAAAAAGAGATGCAGGGTGTTATCTGCTTGTCATAATCTTCTTGAAGAAATGTTTAGTCAGTAAATTAGAGGTTGAACTTGAACTGCCCTGGTTGCCTTAGCATTAGACTGTCTAGACGGTCTATTTGCTAAGAGGAAATGCCGTTCCAATACAAAGTCATGAAAGCTTAAAACCTAATGCAATTTTTCCTCTTGTTCAAAGTCCAAACACTTGAAATGCTGGAGCTGAACTAGAAACTTACTCTCTTTTTTTCATCAATTTGATTAAATAACCCAAAGCAAGCCTGCAGTTGGATACTTTACTGTCCCATTATCTCTCTTGCAGGGTTAGTTTTGAAACTACATTGCTTTCTTTGCTAAATGTTGGCTGTGGTTAGAGGAGGAGAAAGAAGACAGGGAGGTAATTGGGATTGTACAGTAATAATGTGTTTGGTGTGGGCCAGACTTTCCTGGGTGTTAACATACTGGGCCATTAATTGGCTAATGGAGTGTATGTGGTGGACAACCGGGGTGGTCTCTGAGGAGAAAGTGGGGGGAGGAGAGGAGTTATCGGTGAAGCTGTTACAGGTTGCTGAAGTAAAACGCTGTTAGCAGGCGTGTTGAGGTTTGAGGCTAATGAGCAGAAAAGTGGTCCATGCATTCCAGCACTCTTGTTCTGCTTTTAGAACAACTTTATTGTTCAATGTTTTGTTTATTTTCAAAGCACTTTGGTAAGTATTTGGAATAACGGTAACGTAGAACAAGATTGCAATATTTGGTTTCAAAAAGTACAACTTGCAACTTGCACAAATTATGCATAATGATTTGAATATGAATAGGTTTGATATAAACTAAACTATATATATAGTATAGAGGGGATGGTGTGCTGCTGATCTCAACTCGAGACATTGGGAGCCGGTGGGCGGAATACTTCGAAGACCTCCTCAATCCCACCAACATGCCTTCTGTTGAGGAAGCTGAGCCTGTGGACTCTGGGTTAGGCTCTCCAATCTCTG
>CAEGAF010126121.1:0-17889 GCA_903067075.1 Micropoecilia bifurca
AATTAAGGAATTTGTTCAAAAAGATTCAACTAAACACTAAAGAATTGTCATTTTTCCTCAACATTACCAAAATATGTAATTCAAACTGCATTTGCCTCGTTTTACTTTTTACTTATACTTTTCATTACATTACTTGAGTACATCCATTTTTTCAGTAATTTCCATACTTAAGTACAAGAAAATTTAGATACTTTAAGACTTTAACTCAAGTAACATTTCAGTCAGTGACTTGGACTTTTTACCAAAGTCATATTTTGGAGAGGTACCTATACTTTTACTTGATTCTGAGATTTCAGTACTTTATACAACACTGATGTAGGTATGCACTTAATAATTAAACCATGCACTAATTCAAAGCTGATTTCTGTATATAGGGAACACTTTGAGGCAAAGTTTTTAAAGGAGCAAGAGGGAATCCTGGGAGATAACGTAGTTTAAAAAAAAATTAAATCACATTCGTCTTGTCTCATTTACCGCCGATGATGTTTATGATTTTAGTCATTTCACAGAGCAGAGCCGACGCCACGTGCCCTAAATCTGAGTTTAACGTCAGAGCCGAAACCTAATTAGGTACAGGATGAACTAAACTGGCTGAGACTGCAGAGTCAGGCCATCTCAGCCAGTTTAAACACATATAAATGAAGACGTGCACTGCTGCACAGCTCATTCTGCTAAGAAGAGGAAAGCGGTGTTTGCGTAAGAAGATCGATGCTGCTAAATTGCTGCATTGACGGGTCTTCCTGTCGAAGCCGAGGAACCGAGTCGGTACAGGTTCTGTTCAGGTATCAGTGGAACTGGCCGAGCCTGGAAAGAAGCAAACCAGAACATCATGCGAGCTTTTTAGTTTATTTAAGCTGAACAAAATAATTAATAGTTTCTTCTTCTGTGAGCAGAAGTACATCCTATCTTTATCAGTTGCTTTTTTTTCTTTATTTAGATCCCTGCTGAAGTAATTTCTTAAAAAAAAAAGCTTTATCTTTTTAAAACAGGCAGCATCAGCAGGAGCAATGACTTGTTTTCCACATCAGGTTGTTTAAACCATAGGAAGGTTTGTCTGTGCTTCAGTTATATACTAGTAATAGACCGTAAAAGAAATATAGTCAAAATAAGGAAGCTTAACACAAAAAAAATGAAGATGGTTTAGTTATGACGACGGTTAAAAAGTGAATAAAATGATCCCTGTGATCACTGAGACGGCATCCAGGAAGACAGACAGCTGAGCGATAAGCCGACTCATGGGGGAGTTTTATGCTGAATTGCCTTTTGACTGATGGGTGAATGAAATCCTAGCACATCTATCACTTACTGACAAATTGTTGATGTTTTAAACTGGAGGCTCGAATCACTGCGTCTCACATTTTGTTTCCTTTATTCTTTTGAAGAAATGGGTCAAACACAGTGTGTAAACATTTTCATCGCCGATTTAAGAGTGTTTCTTTCACTGTCCCTTTTATTCAGAAGATTGAAGACTTGTTTAGGTCATGGCCCCTGATTCCTAAGGTTTGGAAGGTATTTGGGGTTAAGAAAGTATTGGTCTTGGGATAAAATAAATGGAAGTTAACACAAAGTCTTTATATGGTCAGAAAAACAAACATGAAACACATGATCAGTGTGTTGCACTAAAAAAGAGAGAAAAAGCCAAATATTAAGTAATATTGAGCTTGACTCTCTTGAATCTCTGTGATATGCTCATGCAAGCAAAAAGAGAGAAAGTGATTCACTGGATTTCACTCTCAAAATAAATGATCTAAAATCCATCAACTCATCTTTTGATTGCAATACCTTGTTTGTGTAGTTTGACCACCCAAATTCAGGTTGGCAGGCAGCCAGAGTATTTAACAAAGTTTATTTACTTATGTTCATTTTTGACGCTTCAGATACTCAACAACATGAGAGGAGAAGTGTTGTACTTCAGTCTTGGACTTGTCTTTAATAAAACAAAACAATTATCTTACTATCAAAGACCATAAACTAATCTTCCACTGCTTTGCCAAGAGTGAAAACATTAAAGTCGCAGTGTGACGCGAGAAATTTCATACGGACCCTTAATGCAGCCTGCAGTCATAGCAACGTATCACTTAGTGTCTTTTCTGTACATGAAGGTATGCTTCACTTGTTTGTAGCACTTCAGTTATTTCTTCAGAGGAACATTTGTAAGTCCAAGGAGGGTCTGAGGAGGAAGATACTTCACTTGTCTTCAAAGCTTTTGCGTCTCGTTTGATCTACTTTACATTGTTGGTTCTTTTCCACGTTTCTGTTTTCACTGCCTCAGCAGAACACGAGTGCAAACAATGGGCGTTGTGCTTTACATACAACACAAATGAATTAATTACACGCTGGCAGCAATGTTAAGTGCTCGGGTGTGGGGGATCTTCTCACGATGAAGGTTATCACGTCAACTCCAGGGGGCTCAAACTTCATGAGTGAAAATTGAAAAAAAAAAAAAAAAAAAAATGAAGAATGACTCTTTTGAAGAATGATTTCCAAGCATTATTTTGTCACCCGTCATGAATTAAATATTTTGTTTGAGCTGAATTGCTGCTGCTCATTATGCGCCGCACATTTTGAGACGAGAATCTCTGCTGGCTATATAAAAGTTTAATTTGCTTCATTCATCTAATTGCTGTGTGATTGATTATATAATTACTCTGTATTTGTTCCCTGGTTGTTCTACTCACACGGTGGAGGTTGTAATTCCCTGAATGTGGCAGTGCAGTGCTTTTCCCAGTTGTCATTTCAGTGTTGCTTGCGTGTGTGTGTGTGTGTGTGTGTGTGTGTGTGTGTGTGTGTGTGTGTGTGTGTGTGTGTGTGTGTGTGTGTGTGTAGGGTACATGACTTGTTCGCTGCATGGTTGTATTTTCTTCCTCTGCTTCATGTTTTCTGATATTTGCTCTGCTCCTCTGAGATCCCACAATGCGCAGTGGTGCTCCAGTTTCTGCTTTCTGAATTCAGCAAGCGCCAACTGCCTCCAAGAGCAAAACAAAACAGGGAAGGAGAAGAAGAAGAAAAAAAAAGGACTCGTCCAGCCTGAAAAAGAAGACGGATCTAGATCAGGCCCCATCAATTTTTAACGACACTTCTCATCAGTAAAACATGAAAGACAAGACTCGTGCAGACTCGTCACATGGCGCTCAGGTTCCTCTGAGTCAGATTGCCATGACTTGAATCGGGTTTACCACCTGAAAGCAGATCCTCTCAATCAGGAAACATACGAATGGAAATGCTTTTGTATCATTAACAAAAGTACTTGAGAACATGTTCAAGTCATAGTATATGTTAGTAATGATTATTGCTAAGTATTTATAAAATGCCTTTAAGATAATTAGTTTTTAGTTTCCTGTCCCCTCTGCCCCTCCTCCCCCCCAAAAAAAGAAAACTAAAAAAGTTTTGCCTCTTTTTTTCCACCATTCGATTTTTGCACATCTTGTTTTAGATGCATGTCTCAGTTGAGTCTGCATGTAATTAGCTGAACGATCTGGCCATTAGAGCAACCCCCCCGCTGTCCTATCTTGCTCAAATGAGCCACACTTTGCAGCAGGAAGAAGACGGCTAAAGCGGTGAAATGGAGCAGTGCACCATAATTCCCAAAGGTCGCAGAGTTTGAGGCTGATGGGCTCCTTGATGTTAAATTTCACATTTATACCCATAAAAGCAACATTTAAAAGACAACATAAGTCAGTGATAGAGCTACAAAATGATTCATTTCTGCAGCTTTTAATTTAATTATACTCATGTTACTATATTTTACTGCTGTGAGATTTTTGTCTACAGCAATATTTCATTGTTTTGACTCTGATCAGACAGTGGACAACCTATTTCACTTTAATTGTTGCTTGCTTTGCCCTGCGACAGACTGGAGACCTGTGCATGGTGACCCCGCCTCTCGCCCGGAACGTTGGCTGGAGATCAGCCAATGGGGACAGTAACCCTCCTGACCCCATTAAGGGACAAGGGTGTAAAGAGGATGGATGGGTGGATGGATGGATGGATGGATGGATGGATGGATGGATGGACGCTGCTTGCGTTCATCTGCTTACTCATTTTTTCTTGCTTGGTTTCACTCCCATTTCTTCTTTTTGCATTTTGAAGCTCAACTTGGAACCTCCTTAAGAGCAACAACAGTGAAAAATGTGAATTCTTGTCATTTTGCTACTGGTTTTAAAATTTTGGTCAGGGTTGTGAAAACTTGCTCCGAGAAGATTATTTTATAAAGTGGTCAAGTAATGCTTTAGGTTCACTGTAATGATGTTCCAAAAAACATTTTGTGTCCATATTTTCAACTTCTCCCTAAATATGTCTCATTACTTTTATTGACTCTGACAGCATGTCAGTAAACGCTGACTTACACCTGTGAGGATGACGATGCTCAGTTTAATTATTTGTTTTTGCAAAGAAAAACCTGAAAATCACAGCATGAATGTGTAGTTCCCCTAAGTCTTTTGCTACAGACTTTGTAGAAACAGCTTTCACTACACACACACAGTTGCAGATATTTGAGGTGCGTCCCTCATAGATCCAGAAAAATAAAAATCTTTTCCATATCTTAGTAAAGCAACTCAAGTTCAGTCAGTTTGTTTAGTGAGTGTGTCTAAATAGCAGCTGGCGAGTTTGCCACATAGTTTCTCTACTTTGACTTTAACAGATGAATATATTTCAATAAAAACTATTCCATTTAAGCCTTGGCTCCATGTTTGGGGTCTTCACAGTCTTTCACTGGTTTTTACATGATTGCCCTTTATTTATCTCCATCCATCTGCACATAGACTCTGACCAGCTCTGCTCTTTAGAACTTTTATATGATTTGGTTCCAAAGGTTTAGAGATCGGACAGTATTGATGCATTTTTCAGAATCACTGGAGCCTGTTTCAGATGCACACTGTGAAGGTAAGACCAGAGCAGACTGACTCCATATTAGAAAACCAAAGATGCACTGGACAGAAGAAAAAATGTCAAACCACGTCCTATTCACCTTTTTACCATCTGCTCACATTTGCCTGTTATACTCAGAAACAGCATCGTTCTTTTGGATAACATTTTAAATGTAGATGTGAGGATTTAAGGTTTTCTTTGTGTTTATTTAGGTTTCTGTTTTCTGTTGCGTCTCTTCTTCTACTTTTATGGCGGTTGGCAAGCAACTTACTGATGTGCATTACCGCCACCTAGTGGAATAGAGTGTGGATCGGGATGCTACTCTATGGAGTCTCTGTGTTGTCCCGTCTGCCCCTTGATTAGTTACACCTGTTTCTTGTTTCCCCTGATTGACTCCCTGTCTATTTAAACTCACCTGTGTTCTTTGTTCTTTATTGGGTCCTTGTCTTGTCACCTCAAGTCTCTTGTCAGATGTCTATCAAGTTACCAGTTGCTACCAGTATTGAGCTGTTTGCTTTCTGCTCATTCTGTGCTGCCTGGATTTTGGACTTTGTATTTCTGACTTCATCATTAAATCATAATATTTCTTCAATTCAACCTGAGTCCACAGCATTTTCCTCACCACCTTCTCCGCAAATCATGACAGTAGATTAATAACTAAAAAAAAGAAGCAAAACTTTCAGAAGTTTTTTTTATCACCATCCTTAGCCAGTCATTTGTCTGCACCAGGCAGTTTCCTGTGAAACAGCAGCAGCATTTATCCTCTGTAAATATGGTCTAATTAAATCACAATGTGAAAGAAAAACTGCATAACAGGTGTGTGCAAGAGCAAATGTGCCTCACCACTGGAACATATGACTACGTGTCTGCTAAATCCACAGAAACAATAACCTCCCCTCTTTAAGACCAGCCTATGAAGTCTGTGAGTAAGTAGTGCTGCTGTTTTCCTCTGCCTGGCTGTATCGATTCCTCCTCCTCGGGCCGACCATCTCAAATTAGAGAGGGGATCACAGCACCTTGCGAAGCAATTAATTTGGCCTTGGAGAATCTCTTTGTTCTGTTTGTGGGTGTATGTGGGGATATATATAAAGGGGGTATTATCAGCTGCTTAGACGGAATTGATTCACACGTTTTTGCCAGAGCCTGGGGCAAATAAATAAAAATCTAGAATGACGCGGAAACAAGTCTGAATGCATTAAATGTATGCTGTGTTGTACACTCAAATGTATAGTTGTACACTCATTGCATCAAACCTGTTGCTACATATACAGTTAATCCAAAAGTTATTCACACCGCTGGCAAATTTAAAATGAAAGCAATATTTTTATTTTCAAATGTCTGTCAAAATAGGATATTACAGTATGCCAAGGATTTGAGCATACAGAGAAATTCATTTTATGTCTAGTTTTCACTTTATTCAAATAGAGAATGTCTGAATTGGAGAATGTTTGAATTGATTCGTCCCCACTGCACGTTGTCAGGTTCTGTGTGAAAATTCAAGGTTCGACATTATTCTAAATAGTCTGTGCTGTTTCAAAGCAGCCTGATTACCCTGATTAGTTGCTTTCATCATGTTAACAGCAGCTCTCTGCAGCTGGTTTGGGGCAGATTCAGGTTTTTATGGAGTGTGAAACGCCTGAGCGTGGTTGTTGTCTTTGTGCTGCCAGACAATAAGACCCTTCTTGGTCACCAGTAATCTTCTACGGTGGATATTCAGGGAATCTGTTGTTCAATAGCTATAGTGGTTTGTTGAGACTGAATGGCTAATTTTCTTCGTCGGAGGTTTTAGTCCCATAATTGTGCTCCAGTAAAATTACTCTGAAAATAAGAAAAGTTAAAGATGCCGGAATACAAGTTTTAAAAAACCATTTTACTCTTCCTGCCATTAACCTTTAGTGAGTGACTCAAGAAAAAAAGTCACGAGTCAGACTCCAGGACTCCAGGACTCGCTGTAACTTAGAAAAGACTGTGTGTTTGTCCTCTAAAGGTTGACGAATTTAGACAGATAGGAGCATCGAAGTGTGTGCGAGAGAGAGCGGACTGTCAAAACATGAAAAAAGTTTGTCAGCGTAGCAAAGAGGGGAAGCTTCACAGAGAGATTAGCACTAATGAGCTGTGACTCTGGCCGTAGAGAGAACAGACTGTTAATGAGTCTTTGTTGCTCTGCCACTCAGTTTCTCTCACAGGCCTTTGTTCGCATCTGTACGTATCAGGGGGCGGAGGGAGGATTCGCTATCCAAATCACTGCAGCATCTCTGTTCTTCTTTCTCTGCATTCTAGGCTTTCTGTTTGTTTTCCCACTTAATTCAGATTTTATTTTGGCCACTGGAGCTTCAGATGCTTGGTTGGAGGCTCTACTGCTCCGACAAAGAACGCATCATTAATAAGACCAGGATTACATACGTTCTTAAGCCAAACAGCAGACAACAGTTTCAAGCAGTGAGTTTTGTCACGTCTAATTTTTAGCATAAGAACCAGAAGGTTTTCTCTAAATGCGATTCATTATTTATGAATGAAACCAGCATGGAGGAGGCTGTCAGGGAGCGTTTTCCTCAGTGCTCCGTTGTGGATGAAATTTCCAATTTAGAAGAAACAGTAAGTGTATAGATTGAGGATAATACAGCATTAGAGATCCTTATTGTATGATAACTTATAAATACAAATAACACAATGTCACTATATGATATATACAGTAAAAAACGTTATTAAAAAAACAGACTATTATTTCTATGGAGGTAAAATTATGTTATTATAGTTATGATAGTGGCATTCCATTGATTTTTAATTTGTAGGAACACTAAAGCAGGGATACAGACTATTACATATTCTGTGGTATTTTTCCAGGGTTTATTGTTCTCAATTTGTTGTTTTGTTCTCAAAGGAGAAACACTGGTATAACAAACTACTCAAGACTAAAGTAGCAATAACACAGTCACTGCGAGATGGAAGAAGTCAGGACTGGAATGTTGTCTGAGAGCAGTAGGTTGGAGACTTGACAAACTGGCACCATATAGAGTGATTTATAAGCTTTATTTCAAATCCAGTCTACCAGTGGTATAAATTACCCCCTTGTGAAAAACCAAAAAAAACAAAACTGTAAGTGAAAACAAACATTTTGGGAACACTCGGACAGATGCCCCGCTCCACTGCTGTCTCAGCTACGTCCTTTCAGACGTGTACCGCCGGGTTACCTTGCATTAAACCATGTAGTGACTGTGAAGGCTCACTTTTCTCCACATAATCACCCTGTGTTTCTCTGTAATTGAGGTTGAACTGTTTTAGTCCAGAGTCTGCAACTGATTTTACTGCAACAACTTGCCCTTTGGCCCTAAAAGTGAACTCAAGCTAGTGCGACACATGTGGTTGACAGAGGAAAAGAGAAAGAACTGATTTTGATATCCGATTGTCTGCAGCAGCCAAACAATTCCGACTTTTACGCGCAGGGGAGACATAATATGTAAAACCTGCAGTAAAAAAAACCCATTTCTTCCAGCTGTGGTTATCTCTGTGGTGTTTGCATTTTCTTCATTCTTAGGCTATCTGTAGTGGCCGTGGCATAAACAGTGTTTCTTCGTTTTTCCTCGAGTTTTTGCTGTTTCCAATCCTAGACTCCAACTGCTTGATAATCTGGGGCCAAAAACGAGCTTTTTGCAAATCTGTAGCTTGTTGCTTGTGGGTGTGGAGAAATCCAGCCTCTTCAACTTAGTGCCTCCATGCTCACCAACGTCTCCAGCATACATGATTTTTGTACAAGTCCATCCCTTTTTCCTGACATCTTTCTTTTTTAATGCACGAATTTTTAACTAATAATAAAAACCAGCAACAAAACATGAATAAACATGTCTGCTTTGTGTTTCTCCTAAATTATGATTAAATATGCACCTCAAGGAGCGAATGAGAAAGATATTCTGAGAAATAACTAATTCCAAAGGAGATTAAAACAGACTGCATCAACATGGTAAACACTGGTCATTTTAGAAGTACACATAAGAAGACACTGCAGTTTTAGCTATTGGTAACAGTTCTGATGTGAAACCCGATTTTATATTTTCTGCCTTCGCAGTAAAAACCTTTCAAACAAGGCACGGGGCTGAGAACAGTGGTGATGAACGTAGCACGATAACCGTGTTTTTCTCCTGCTTCCTCCTCTGGCTTTGACTCCACTGTGTTCTCTGTTATGTGTTTTTGTTGTTTATTTTCTCCATTATCTCAGTTTTTCACAGACCCCTGTGCCAGCAGCCCTTGTCTCCATGGAAACTGCAGCCGGAGTGAAGGCGGGGAGGAGGGCGAGCCGGCCTACTCGTGCGAGTGCACAGAAGGCTACGAGGGAGAGAGGTGTGATCAGATCTTGCTGGACCTGCCGCCCGCCGCCGACTGGGGCCTGGCCACCCCCTCCGCTCCCGAGCTGGCCACACCGGTGACCTCCACAACGACGGCTACCACTCCGCCCCAGCAGCCGACCACAGTCCCGGCCACCACCATGCCGGTGCCTCCCACCCTGCAGCCGTGGCAACCCAAGCCCGGGCAGAGGCTGCTGGTTGTGCAGTGGGATGCAGACAGGGTGAGAACGTTTCCTCAGCTCCAGAAGAAAAAGGAAAAAGTCATCCAAACCGACCTGGTTCATTATGAAAAATGTATTGTATCCAAAAGAGTTTTTGTAAGCTGATAATGAGTCTTTCACATTGCTCTGGGAGAAGTTTGGCCCACTCTTTTTTGTTGCCGAGGTCAGTTTAAGGTTACATCACAGCTTATCAATCAGATTTAATCAATCACACTTTGACTAAACCTTCCTTTGTTATCCAATCAGCTGATGTTTAGATCTTTTCAGCATTTTTGTATCAGTTTGGCTAGAGTAAAATTCACAGTTTCATTCATTTGAAGTCGTCCTGATCTTAACAGCAACAAAGCAGTCCAAGACAATCACACTTCCACGTCACATAATTCGCTTATTGTAAGATGTTAGTTTTACACTGGATCCTGTTTTCAGTATAGAATACTGCCTACGCAGTATATTTTTAAATCTAAATGTTACAAATGTTGACAAAAAGCTGATCTAAGTTTGCTTCAGTTCCAAACTTAGAATTTAGGCTGAAAGCCAGCACCTTTGGTCAGCCATACCACACAGACAGCAAATGTTCATAACGAGCAATTGGACCTATTAAAAGTTGCTCCGCAAAGTCAAGAAATTTCAGTCAGGAAAAGTGAATTTTAAAACTGAAAATGTTTTGGGACCCTCTGCTGTTTTTCCTGGGAGTGTTGTCAATTCACTATCGAAGTAATTCTGTTAGACCGATCTCTCCTGGGAAAGTTTACCATCGTTAGTATTTCATTTGACAACAATAACTCTTTTGGTCTTCTGGAATCCCAAAAGACACAAAAGGAGCTTGAAACACTCAAAAGAGTGAAATATATGCAACTGTTTCTCAGCTGAAATTGTTGAGACAGATTTATATGACATGCTGTTATTTTAGATCTTTTATTCTGCTTTATGTTGCCTGACACATTCCTGATTTTACACAATATGTGACTTGTGGATTGATAAATGGGGACAATAACTTTTTCACAAAATGACAGGATGGTTTAGATATTTTTTTTCACCCTGAAGTTATCTAAGTTTGATTTTTCAAAAATTCTTTTAAGGATTTGAAAAATTTAAAGAAATGTGTTTAGGACTAAATATTGAAAATGTGATGGCTTTTGCTTCAGGTCACCGAGGGTCTGCACTGTGTGAGCCCTGAGCTCTGTGAGCTGACATCAGGGACCCTGACTCTGTCTCTGGAGGTGCCTGAAGAAACCGCCGTGAAGTAAGAGGAATATCACGAAGTTCTTAAAAAACCAGCAGCTCCCGTCTAAACGTAGGATTACTTAACATTCAGAAAAAGTCGATAAAGTCCATCCTCCTCTTGCTTTAAAGTTCACATCAGCTGCAGTTTACACTCCAGCCTGTAGGTGACCACCTAATTAATCTGATTGTCATATAACTTTTAAAAACGAGCTGCATTCAGGTGCATAAAAGGGAAGTCGCTGGCCAGCCCCATATAATCTATAAATCTGTAGATTTTTCTGCTGCACCCCGAGAATAGGTAGTCCTGACCAAAATGTACCTTTTAAAAACACAGCGTCTGCATAATTATTCCACAGAAGAAATAAAAATAGAGCCTGCTGTGTACATTATTTCATCTACATACTTACCATTGCAGCAACTTTCGCTGGAAACATTTTTCAGCTTGAAGGTTGCGTCACTAATACCCTTTCATTTGAAACCCTGCGACCCAACTGTGTCATGCCAGCACAGGTGCGCTCAATTTATTAGGAGTGTGACTGTCCAAAAACGGTGTTACAGCTGCCCTGTAAACAGGAGTTCAATGAATTATGCAGAAGGAGTGGTCAAGGTGATTGCTGGATGCCCTTGACGTTCTCATTATACATGAGAGGCCCGGCGCAGGGCTCCGCTGATGATCCCAGACAAAAGGCTGCGAATTGGGAGGTAATCAACCTCCGTTGCCCTGTTTTCCTGCTTTTCGATTACACAACAATAATACCTGAATAATGTACCGTGATGCTGGTTTTGAGGAGACCTTTTTCAGACTAACATCTACCACCATCCAGAGCTGCAATGACCGTCGAGTGGCATTTAATTAGAAAAGCAGATAGTTGTGAAACACGTCTGTCAGACACAGCGTGTTGAAAGCTTCAATGAAAAGGGCGTAGTTGTTGAAGTCCTGTGAGAAAAGTCAAGATTGCTTTTGTTGTTGCTTTTATTCCGAATGAGCAAAATGCCGACTACTGCGGAAGATTTCATGCCACATCAAGTCTTCTCAGTCGGATTTATTTTAGAGCTATCCACAGATGGACATGCTGTTGGACTTTTGGGCCATTGTCCCTTTTAACTCAAACTAATGTCAAATATTCTCCTTCAGCATTTTCTGGTAGAGAGCAGAATTCATGATTCCATCAATTACAGAAAGTTGTCATGAAGCAGTGAAGTACCATACCATGGTGGTGGTAGCATCATACCACCACCACCACCATGTTGGATTTTCAGGGTGATGACCAAAGCCTGAAATGCTGTCTTAGATTTACATCAAATGTGACCTTCTAAAAAGCGTTACTTTTGTCTGAATAGTTCATTGAACATTTCCCAAAAGTCTTTGGAATCATGAAGATGTTGTTGCTAAAGAGAATTTGTTTGTTTTACTATTTTTTTGTCCAGCCTTATTACTATTATTTTTAGATTTTACTGCAGGTTATTAGAGAGCTATTCCTCAATAAATTATGACTCCCTTGAACCTTAAGTAGCCGTAGATCTTCAGCCAGTCTGAGTTACAGATAATTTTTTCTTACAGCTTTGACAATAAAAAAAACTTCACCTTCAAGTGGCCAAACTGCAGTGTTATTATTTCAGTCACATTGCCTCAGTTTCAGTTTTGCTCCATCTCTTCTGTGGCACTTGGGGCAACTGTTGCATCAGCCCACATGTGGTCGTCTTTCTTTAATTTGAAAGTTAAATGTGTGTTGTAATATATTCTGGACCACAGCTTTCAGGCTCACTTTTCCACTTGGTCAATAATAAAGTAACATAAATTATTCCCTTCCTGATGTCAGATTTCATCTTTCGTTTTACCGCATCTCAAATTTCCGATCCTCCTTCTCCTCGGCGCTGCACTTTCCGCCCGCATCGTGTCGTCGGAAAATCAGCGTGGTGGCGATAATGTTCACGGCTCTTATCAGCTGTAAACACTCATTAGACCGAGTGCACAACATGGAGGGCTAAGAGGATAATCACATATTGTTTTATTTGTTTTGGTTAATATGGGAAAGATTAATTCAGTGTAGGAGGGAGGCTAGAGAGGCTCTCGACGGCGTTTAGCTGTGAGCAGCTTCACTCGAGCTTTCTGAGCATCTTTCTTGCAACTGCAGCTGACAGATTACATTCTACTCCCCTGTCTGTCTCTCAAGAGGGTTTTCTGCGAGAAGATCCAGCTTAGTTCAGCTTTGCTCGACTTCTTTCTCCCTCTTCAACAAAAACAACTGGTTCACTTTAGTCTTTGGTTGCATCTCAGGCTTCATCCTCACGCCGAAGAGCCTGCTGGCAGAATACTGACCCTTGAGGTTTTCTGTATATATGCTTTACACAACGTTAGTTTTTTTTGTTTGTTTTTTTAGAGGTTCTGATGTGTCACACATCTTTTGCAAAAAAAAAAAAAAAAAGAGGATACAGACTAAAACAATATTTTGAAATCAAAAGGTTGAACAGTTGCATTTTGGACCAAGTCGATAGAGTGAATAATCACTGAACTCTCCTGCTTCCAGTTGCTTGTTGATTTCCTTCAGGCTTTTGCTTTCCTCTGCCACCAGGGTGCTGGTGAATGCCAGTGGAGCTCCGGTGCTGTGGCGTGTGAGTGAAGAGGGTTTCCTCCGCTCGTCTATTCTGAACGGCACCACCATATGGTTTCTGCAGGCCCCGGACGGCCTGGTGGTACCAGACCGTTTGCTGCCCCTGGGACAGAACTACTTCCTCAGTGAGTTTCTCCTCACAGCAGATAGCAAAGGACAACCTGCAATGCGAAACACCCCCCACATCTGTTGGTCATTGAGTATTCAGAACTTTGCACTGCAAAAATACAAAATCTTACCAAGTATTCTTTTTTGTCTAGTGTATAGCGAAAATATCTTGGTACACCTGAAATAAGACAAAATAACATAAAAATAACTTTTTTAGCCAGAAAAATGAGCCAATAACCTTTGAATGCAGATCAATAAAATGCTTGTACTTTTCACTTCCACGCACTTCCTGTCAAACAGCTGACCTTCGTGTCTGATACCTCTGTGGCGGTCGCCTCTTCTGCTTCACAGAGAGAAGAAAATGATGGAGTTAAATCAGGAGGAAAACAGGGGAAATGCAGGGCGGGAGAGAGGGATTCAGATAAAGAAGAGGAGCAAAGAAGAGACAGCAAGGCAGAAAGGGATTACAGGGAAGGACGGGGAGACAAAGGACGCACGAGGACAGACGAAAGGTCAAACTGTGAGAAACAATTGGCTTGAATGAATTTTGTTCTTTCGGATGCCAACCAGGCTTAATCGCGTGTGACTAATGTTCACAACATAGTTGTCCACACTCATTCTTGGTGCCTTTATTTGGGGGCTTTGCAAACGTGAGAAGGATGAGACAAAGGACGGAGACCATGCATGCTACACCTTAGGTGAAAACAATTCATGTTCTCTGAGCTATCACGGTTTAAAGCCGCAATGACTCTGCAGCTCCAAATTTCATTGTCATTGGGGTTAATGATCATCAAGTCAGGGGACGACGGGAGAACGTGCACAGAGCTGTCAGCGTCCCCATTGGTCCGGCCAGGATGACGTTAGTTCTTCCATCAGCGGCGGACGTCCCGCTCATTGGTTCAGGTCAGGTTCTGCAAAGCAGCACCTGATATTTACTACGGAGCTATTTTTATCCGAGCAGCAGCAAAGCTGTCAGGCTTGATTGAAAGCATAATAAAAGAGACGTTTGACGTTTTCAGATGAAGAGAGAGGCTTTACAGGAGAACATCCGTTCATTTGTCTTTTGACTCATCTACAGGAGGGGAGCCGTAGTAACTCTGTGAAACTGTGAAGGCGACCTGATGCTTTGTCATGGCAGTTGATGTGCTCAGTGTGTAAAAAGGAGCAAAAAACACACTTCTAAAGCTTCAGACCAGAAAGTGTATTTTCAGATGTTAATGTGTGGCCCTTTTGTATTCAGCTCCATCACACTTAACCGCTGCAACATAACAAACACGCAAATAAATGCGACTTGAAAGGAAGCTATTTTAAATTACTGCTAAATTTCTTGTTGTGTTGAGGTAAACTGACTTGTTTTCACATCGATATCTAAGTGAAGCAACTCTTTAAGACCTTTAAAACCACAAAAGCGTTTGTTTCCCCCGTAGGCGTGATCCGTGTTGGCGCCCCCACAGCCCCGGAGGTCACGCTGCGTCTCAACCTGACGGTGAAGGCCAGCAGCTGCGTGGAGCCCGGCAGCAGCTTCAGCGATCCTCAGTGTTCTGGGAAAGGGAAATGCGTCACACAGCCGTCGGAGGTGAGGATTCACAGAAACAGCGAAGGTCGCTGCCACAGTCTAAAGTGCTCGTTCCCTGGCCTGATCATTTTATTACATCGCACAAGGAGAATCGGTCTGTTCTCTCAGCGGTCAGCAGCTCTCCCTGCTCTTGTTGGATGACTTAAAGCACATAATGTTCTTACTATTTATGCTATTTTATAAAAAATAAATCCCTAAGATGCCCTGTTGGTGCCACAAGCGACTTGAGGAAAATATTATTTTTTTTAGATGGGATGGTTTGCCGTATGTGATGGCTATGAAGTAAACACTAAAGCATGTTTATTAAGCATTTAGGGAGTTTGCCAAGTGTTTCTCATGAATTCCACTTTATAAATTTACTTTGTAAATATGGTCAGGCCCATATTTTAATTTTGCATGGTAAAATGCAAACTAGTGGGAAGAAATTCTGTAAAATCACCAACTCTGCTTGGTCCTGCAGGCCAAGAACACTTAAAGTATATACAATGATAAAACAGCAATATATAAATGTTTTAATTAAATGGTTTAACTGAATGCCTCACTGTCATATCCAGAGCTGCAAAATGAGCACAATTCATGGAAATGTGAGTTTACTTGAGCTGAATGAATAAACAAAAATGTTTCTGTTCAGTTTTGTTGCATTTTCAATTTTTAGACCGTCTTCAATGCTCAGTTTTCCCTCATAACCCTCTGGTCCAGTCAATAAGTAAACAAATTCCAACTTTGTGTAATTTAGTCTGAATATAAATCCAGCCGTTCTGCGAAGGCCGCAGAGATTTGTTATAGAGTGACAGAGAACAAATAGCGCCATGAAAACCAAGGAGCAGCGCAGACAAATCAGGAATGAAGTTGTGGAAAAGTTGTCTTACTTTTGCTCCATCCTGTTCCAGTTATAAAGGCGCTCTGGTTAGATTATATATAAATGTAAAACGTTTTCCTGTTAGCTACAAGCGGCCGCACATCACCGTTCTCCTTGAAAGATGGTGGTGGCAGCATAATGCTGTGGCAATACTTGTCTCAAGCAGGGATGAGGAAATAGGTCATAGTTGATGGATAAATACAGAAAAGTCACTGAAGAGGACTTGAGACTGCAGGATAACAACCTCTATTCATGATACGACAGAACATTTTCAATCACAGGATGCCCACGTGTCTTTGCCCTTGTCCTGTCCTACAACATGTAGACTCATCCTTGTTTCAGCGTGCTTCTGTAGAACTTGATGACGTGCTGAGGAAGTAATTCAGTCATTTGGTTCAGGTGCTGCAGGAGGGACAGACTGGCGTCCGAGGATTAGAGATGGAAACCCCAGGAAAGTTCTAAATCCAATTGAAAGTCTGTGACAAGATTTGGACATTTCCACCCACAGATAGGCTCTCTGAGCCTGAGCTGCTCTGAAAAGAGCATGAGGCAAATGTTTCAGCTCTTGTATGTGCTGAGCTGGTAGAGACAAACTCCAAAACGCTTTGTGAAGATTGGTTCCACAAAGCAGTGACTTGGACGCGATGAATTCATATACATTACCAAACCTTTTAGATCATTTAAAAAAAAAGTAATTTAAAAAATAGGTGCCCTTTTCCATCCACTCCACAGTTATGAGCTAATTTTCCAGCCACATAAAATACAGAATAAAATGCAGTGAAGGCCATGGTTGTAATGAGACAAAGTGTGAAAAGCAAGAACGTTATAATTTAGTCAGCTTCTCTTGAAAGTACTACTGATAATTTTATCTCAATTAAAAGAAGCAAAAATAATCTTGAAGCTCAGACCTGCTGCCTTGCCGGCGTCATTTGAACAGATTCAGTCTCTTTTTTTGCATCTGGTTGAGAAAGTTAAAGTGCGTCCCTGCTGATTGAAGTGTTTTGTCACTGAATCGTTTCGCAGCCTTTAGACTCGTGTTCTTCTCTTTAACTCGTTCAATCTTCGTGTGATTTCTACCTGCAGAGCACTTTCTTCTGTGAGTGTGAGGACGGCTACACCGGAATTTTTTGCGAGGAGCTCGACGCCTGCCACCACCGGCCCTGTCGCAACAACGCCACCTGCACTGACGTCAGACAAGGTGGCGAGGGGCAAAACTTCACATGTACCTGCCAACCAGGTACGCTTTGATGCATTGCACATGTGTTTAATAGGTTCACCTTTAGGAGATTGTTAAAAATGCGACTCCGTGGTTTGTGTTTATTCTGACCTCTTTCTTGGCTTTCAGAAAATCTCTCATGAGATCAGAGAGGATGGTGAACTTTTCATCCTGACAGAAATTTTTACGTGTGGGTTTGGGTGTTTTGGACTTCAAAACAATGTCTACTGACAGGGTAGTAAATGTTAAAGGGAAACCGCTAAAGGTGCTAACAAGCCCACTTTGAAAAGTTGATCAAATATCCCCAGACATCACATGTAGTATTAATTACCTGCAGAAAAGAGACAAAAAAAGAAAAGTTTTTCTTGTTTTATTAAAAATAGCATCCATGCATTGTTAATGTAATTCAGGATTGTAAATTTAGTAATTCCAAGATCCTAAAAATGCAACAATTCATATTTTCATATGGTGATTCAGAACATGTGCAGAGGAATCTGCTGATTTCAAAAGATTATTCTCTGAGAGCACAAAAATACATTTACTTTAAATTATGGCTCATGAGAAAACATTTTCTGAAGCGTTAGAATGTTTATTAACATTACATTTCTCTCTTTGTGTTAGAATAAAAATGCACAGTACAATGGGGTGATTTACATTTTGGAAAAAATAAATACACATCATTTTCATTAAGTTCCTTTTTTAATGAGCCTCATTACATAAATGTTGGTAAAAATCATCAAAATATGAGTTATGTTAAAATGTTAGATATGGGCGTTATAAATAACATTTATTATTATTATTATTATTATTATTATTATTATTATTATTATTATTATTATTATTATTATTATTATTATTATTATT
>CAEGAF010126149.1:0-11192 GCA_903067075.1 Micropoecilia bifurca
CTTCCAGCATGATAACGACCCAAAACACACAGCCAGGGCAACTAAAGAGTGGCTCTGTAGGAAACATCTTAAGGTCCCGTACTTTTTTGCTCCCAAAAAAGTCGATTCCCCCCCTTCAACCAGACAGCCATTTGTAATCCATAGGGGGAGCCCAGAAAATGTTTAGAAACCATTGATTGGGGCGCAAAAGAAATAGCTTGGGAACCACTGGTCTAAAGATATAACATAGTGTTACAAGGGACTGAGTGTTGTAGACTTACACAACTCCTCCTCCCTCCAAATGAATGAATAACTAGAGTTTGATTTGCATGTCTGCATCAGCCTGATCCGGAACAATCTATTACTTTACTGCCATTTCCTAAGTGTTTGCTCCCCAGCCTGACCCTGCCACTTTATCTATTGGTTTTTATTTTCACACTGCATGCTGTCCATATGTTAGTCTAATAGTTGCCATAATTCTTGTGCAGCAGGGCTCGTGTTTTATTAGTCCTGAGCAGGAAGAAAGAGAAGCCAAATGCATTTTAATAAAACCCCTGTAGCAACCCGCTAATGGGCTGACACAGGAGTATTTGCATAGAGATGAGTTACGGCCGGCCGCCTTGACGTGACTTTTAAAATATGATTGAGGAGGTTATTATTGCTGCACTATGATACGTGTTAACAGGTTATTTTAGCGTGGCTAGTGCTAATAAAATTCAGAACAAAAGGCCCAGGTGATGAGGCCAGGGTTTTTCATTGTCAGAGTCTACTGAGGGCGCTCATTTTGTCATTACTTACCACAGCCAAGTCCCTCCTCCTTCTTCTCATCTCTTCATCCTCAGACCAGGATTATTTTCACTGCTGTACATTCTTCAGGAGGCAACAACCAACTTCGAACTGAATATAATGATTTCTCTCCTTTTAATTCAAAAGCTGATTCAGGCTGTATAAGGTGACTGGGCAGGTTAAGTGGAAGCAAATGAAACTCCCTCTGCATCATTACAACACGCTTCCAAATGTTCATTGGCACAAACCAAACCAAAGACGTTTTACAGTGACCTTGCATGTGAATATTGTTCTCCAAATATTGAAAAGCAATATTTGGATTGTTTTTCAAATATTCTATCTTTTAAAAGCAAAGAAATCTGAGTTTTAAGAAACATTTTGGTTTTCTAAAACATAAAGGATTATATTCATTAAATTAACAATGAGCAAAAAGTTTATTTATTCTGTAAATTAATTCAAAAGTAAAACTCATTAAATACATTTATATAAATTGCATACAGCATTGAGTGCGAATGAATGAGTGTGAATAAATTTCATGAACAACCCAGTTAAGTAAGGCATTTTTGTTATATTTTGAGTTTAAAATTCTTGAAGAAAATGTTACTGAAATGCATTAGAGTTTATACAGCAAAAACATGTTAGAAGAGTCTCCGTCAGTTTTCATCATAGCGCTGAACCAGTCACTCATGTTCTCCCGTAATGAGTCCATTACAGGCTCATGTCTGGACTTCAGATCACAGTGCTAAGTGTTTATTAAGGCCTGAGCATGCTGTAGGGATCAAAGCACTAACACTTTGTTCTGCAAACGATAAATCTGAACTCTAAAACAGGATTACTGGAATGATGTGACGTCTATGTAGAGTCACAGTGTTTTGTTTAAATATCTTCATATAAACTAAACCTGATATTCAAAATAAACTGGAATATATTACAGAGTTGAATAAAAAATACACATCAGTATGCAATTTTTAACTTTTAACCAAGTTAAAATATTCTGATGTTTCTGCTCTGCAGTCAAAGTGATCCGACACTTCTGCCAGAAACATCAGAAGTGTCAGATCATGGCTGCTGACCTATATGTATAAACATGCTGCTTAAACTGAACACTGTGCTGCAGAGAGAGAGAAGTGACTCCTCATTATGTAAGAATATGTGGGGATGAAAACATGGACAATGCTGCTGCCTGCTCAGAACTCCTGATCACACTCTGCTATCACACCTAATTCACATCAGCAAGCCAGCAGGTGAGCTCTTAAGGAGGACCTGCTTACACACACACACACACACACACACACACACACACACACACACACACACACACACGCAGAAACACATTCAGTTAATGATTCACATAATCTATCATTAGGTTGCTCAAGCAGACAGAACAATTAAAAGTGACGTTAATTCCATCTGGCCTGTGCCTCTTAGCAGCGAACTGCTGCAGGAATGACCGCCATCCTCTGAAGACACAATGTTTTCACTCAACCATGAATGTGTGGTTAGAGAGTCGCTGCAGCGCGCCACCTTCTCATAATGCAGCATCCATCCCCAGGCGCTCCTTATCACAGGAGCACAGGCGGCTTGGAACCAGATAAGACCACCATTCATGTCTGTGGGAGCTGGCGACTCCCATGACACATGTCCTTGTGTATAATCTCTTGTAGAACATGGTCAACTGAGAGAGCGTCAATAGGCTCTTTATAAAGGTTGACTGACACATTAGTCACACTGGCACACAGGGAAAGATTTAGTGGGAGTCAACAGGTAGAGCTGCTTACTGAACGGCTGCTAACAGGTTGGAGTCAAGCTGCAGCGTTAGAGTAGATCTATGCTCCTACTGCTTCATGCTGCTTCTTTAAGTTCTACTTCAGTTGGTTGCCATTCTGATCAGAGCTGTACATGTGAAACATGCAGATATTTTGTGTTGCTGAATATTTTACTGTATATTTGTTCTCCAGGTATCATTAGATTTTCTGTATTGTTAACATGAGTGCACCTAAATCTCTACATTCACAGAAACATTTAACCCAATAAATCCTTTCATTTAAACTGGAACGTTGCATTACCACGTATGATTACGTAGCTCTTAGTGAATGTGAGGAGAATGTATGTGCCAGTCCTGAGCTGCAGTCAGAACAGCAAGTAAGCTAGCAGAGGAAGTGAGTGAACAGCTGCTGCAGAGGGTCTCTGAGGACCAGGGCCATGTTCACTACACCTGAACTCCATAAAGGCGGTGATTTCCCCACTGGGGTCAACAGGGGGCTCATGGCCTCCTCCTAGATCTTTACAATGTTGCTGCTGTCAAACATCTTACACTGTGTGGTGAAAATAATCTCTGCTAATAAATCGCTGTGGAACATCTGTGGAAAACAGTTGGCAGCTTTTCAGTCACCACCAAAACAGAAAAATTCTAAATCTGACATGGGTTTATTATAGGCATTAGCATGCTTAAGGATTGTGTGTGTGAGTGACAGTTTGCTTTATTCTTACGTCTACATTCTAGTGTTGTAATTTTAAAAGAATCAAAAACATCATTGAAGCTGAATCATCTGACTGTTACTTTAGCTGATTCATGTTCTATAAATTTACATGAAAAATATGCTGGTACATTTGTTGCTCTTTTTCTATGCAGAGGGCTTTTTTATATCAGCTTATAAATACATATTATAGCTGCACAATATTGAGGAAAAGATAAGAAAAATTTGCAACATTTTGTTAATTGGTCTGAGATTCCAACATGTCAGACCCTAAAAATGTTGGGATCCAGGGTTTTGGGGTGGTGGGGTTGCCGTCTCACCTTTTATCCACCAGAGGGCGACCTAAGGCTTTTGCCTGGAGGGTTGGCCTACAGCTCCGGTACCAACGCACCTGATGCCAATTCTCCCAGTGAACCTTTGTGTGTTTCTCCCTTAGAGATCCGAGTTGCCTGTGCGCCTAACAGTGGAATTCCCTATTTACCTGTCCGCCCTCCGACGCCGCCTCTCCAGTCGTCCACCTCCTTCCATCAAGCCCTGGACTCCCCAGTAAGCTCCTCCTACTCAGTTTACTGAAGATCCCAACTGAACTAACCATACTTGTCCTCCTGTGCTCAGATATCTGGCGTGAGCCATGCAAAGAGATCCAGGACCCTAATATTACCCGTCACCTTCCTGTTTGTTTCTTTACAATACACTTCTTGCAATAAACACCGGTGTTCTCAGTTGTGTTCTGCATGTGGGTGAGAAAATTAGAATCCGACATGACAGAACACTCTGGCCAACAGTCAAACCCAGCAGACGCCCTCAGAAGAGCACTACGGGAACAGCATGATATCATTCAAAAATCATGATTTTGCTCTGCGGGAGGTAAATAACCGCCAGGCAGAGACCAATCGTCGCCCGGAAATGGCTAGCTACTTGTGGGATCAGCGGGCTTGCCCATTCCACTTCTTACGAGTTTCGCTCGCCTAACCCTGAAAGATTCTCTGGAGACGCGAGTTTGGTGGATTCCTCCTCCAGTGTTCGATCATTTTCAATCCTTCCCCACATTGTTTTTCACATGACGGGGCAAAGATCTCACTTATCTCACAGTTATCAGGCAAGGCTTTGAGCTGGGCTGAGGCTAGATTTCCCATGCCCACCCAGGCCCATGTGAGGCTGAGGCTGCACATTTGAAGAATTTTTGAAGGAATTTAAACAAACTTTTAATCAAGACCCAGACAAAACATCAGATGCTAGAGAACTGCTAAACATCAGGCCAGGGCAATGCTCCGTAGCCAACTTTGCCATAGACTTCCGCATCAGCCGCATCAGGCTGGAATCCTCCAGCTCTGAAAAGTGCCTTTTTCAACGCATTTCATAAAGCATTAAAGACGAATTGGCCACTTTGGACGAACCCGAATCTCTTGACGAACTAATAAGCCTAGCCATTCGACTAGATAACAGAATCCAAGTCCGAGCCAAGGAAAGAAAAAGAGGAAATCCTGTAGTTAGAACGTATTTTGGAGGTGGAGTAACAAACCCTTACTTGTTCGTCCTCATCGGTTGCCGAACCAGAGCCGATGCAGATGGGCAACACACGCCTCTCACCCGAGGAGAGACAGAGAACGTATCTCCGCAAATATCTACCTGTATTGTGGATCACCTGGGCATTTCATTGCTGCATGCCTGGCGAGAGTAAAATCCAGGGTCCTTAGTGCGGGGAGTCTGGCGGACCACCTCATTAAAGAGAAATCTCACTGTTTCATAAGGATCAGTCTATTGCCCTGTCGGTCCTAGTTGATTCCGGCTGCAAGCGAAACCTAATCGACTCAGGTTTTGTTCAACAGATGGCTATCAGAACTGTCCAGTTATCCACTCCTCTTAGAGTATCAGCGCTGGACGGCAAAGCACTATATCAGATAACCCACCAAACCGAACCTCTGAGCCTGCTTATTTCCAGAAATCATCACGAATGGACTTCGTTCTACGCGTTTCCCTCTGCCAACTCCTCGATAGTTCTAGGCTTCGACTGGGTATCTCTACGTAACCCTCATATCAACTGATCCAAAAGACGAGTAATCCTGGTCTGTTAACTGTCACTCATCCTGTCTCCGCTCAGCTCTCCCACCAGGTTCCCCGCCGGCAAAGCAACAGGAGGCAGACCCGTCAGACCTCTCCCGTATTCCAGCTGAGTATCACGATCTGGCTCCGGAGTTTAGCAAGTCTAAAGACTTGTCACTCCCACCTCACCGACCATATGATTGCGCAATCGACCTTCTCCCTGGGGCGCCTCTCCCCAACATTTCTAAACCAGAGAGGGAAACAATTGAAAAATATGTTATGAGTCTCTAGCTGTTGGCATCATTCGGTCCTCATCTTCTCCATTAGGATCAGGATTTTTTTTGTGGGAAAGAAAGACGGATCCCTCAGGCCATGTGTGGCGGGAGCAGTGTGATAAAAATGGGCAACTTCAATTTGAAAACACTATTTTAATAAAAGATTATATAAATTGCAATGACTCAACTTAAAAGGTTACCTTTAAGGCACACAGACCTGCTACAGAGGAGGCTTGAGACAATCTCACAATTCAACCATTTATTTATTGCACAACTTTTAGTTTAATCCAAAAAAAAAATACTAATTTAAAATCTCTCACACAATAAAAGTCAATTCTAGCGCAACTCGGATAGGAGTGAAATTCGGGGTCGTGTCCTAAAAGAAAAAAAACACAGCAAACGAAACGGGGCAAAACAAAAGAAAAGCGTGCACCAAACCAGAAGTAGAACCACCACCCGGAAAGTCCACCACCAACACCACGAGCTGGCCGTTCCTGTTAAAAAAGAAACATTCAGATTACAATTCCAATAATAGAGTTCAGTCCACGATCAAGCATCCAGATTCAGGGTCAGTCCTGGGAGAAACCGATCCGCTGTAGCAGACGCCACTCAAAGGGACATTAAAAGGATTAGTCTGAGCTGGTCACCAATCAGCCACACTGGACGAGTGTTAGGAGCTTTGTGCCGACCCGGGCGGCGGGCAGGAAACCAGCAGACAGGACGGCAGGTAGGCGGCCGACAGGTAACCCAGATGACAGGCGGACAACCAAGATACCAGACAAACAGCCGGCCCAGGACAAACAGCAGCGGCCATCAAAAATAAATGTTAGAAATGGAGTACAAGCATGAAAAAACTAGCACTTCACTCACCACTGAGCTCTTTAAGTAGTGCCTCTTACAGGAAGAAGGAAGTGGGGAGCTTGTACAGGCAGCCTGGATATACAACACAAGCTGAGCTAAAGCTGGGCTAACAAATGTCAGGTGTGGGAAGATTCTTACCACATGGATGAGTGATCAGCGATCAGAGTGTCCTCAAGCACATTGTTTGAGCGGGTGCATTAATTTGCAGCTGTTATACAGAAAATGTAAATGAGTCACAAGTAATAAACTTGCTTGAGAGAGATGAAGCCTGCCTTACCTGGCGTGCAGCACCAACAAACGCAGAGGTCTCAACCGGAAGGAAAACAATGCGATCTCAACCAGGTAAGGGAGGAACCAAAGCCTACTGCCACACATGTATTGATTACCGGGGTCTTAATCAAATTACAATTAAGAATAAATACATACCCCTTACCTCTTCTGTCCTCCACATTTGAACCTGTGCAGGGAGCCACCATTTTAACCAAGTTGGACCTAAGAAATGCTCATCATCTCCTCCGAATTCGTGAAGGGGTTGAGTGGAAGACTGCGTTCAAGACTCCCCTCTGCCATTTTGAATATCTTGTGATGCCGTTTGACTTGCCTAACGCTGTTTTCAAACCCTAGTAAATGATGTCCTCAGGGATTTTTTGAACATATTAGTTTTTGTTTATCTTGATATTCTATCATGCTGTTAAATTATTCAAAGAACCTTCCTGAACATCAGAAACACGTCCGCCTGGTTTTGGAACGCCTTCTAGAAAATAAACTTTTTGTCAAGGCAGAAAAGTGTGAATTTCACCAATCCTCAGTAAACTTTCTGGGATTTCTTCTAGAGGGCGGACAGATTAGGCCCTCTGACAAAAGATCAAAGCAGTCTTGGAGTGGCCGGTGCCCAAGACCAGAAGACAACTCCAGAGATTCCTCGAGTTCGCCAACTTCTACCGCCGTTTCATTAAAAACTATAGCCAAGACTGCCCAGCCTCTCACCGCTCTGACCTCTGTCAAAACCACATTTACATGGACACCTGAAGCTGCCGCAGCGTTCACCAGACTTAAGATACTCTTCGCTAATGCGCCGGTCCTCATTCGACCAGACCCCCCTAAACAGGAAGTTGATGCATCGGGTTGGAGCAATCCTTTCACAGTTCTCAGATTCAGACCACAAAACTCGCCCATGTGCGTTTTTCTCTCTAGGTTGTCCCCGGCTGAGAGGAACTATGATGTTGGAGATCGCGAACTCCTCGCAATAAAACTGGCCCTGCAGGAATGGCGGCACTGGTTAGAGGGCGCTCAACACCCGGTACTAGTCTCCACCGGATCATTGACTCCCGTAAACGGGGTAGAGGTTGGCAATATCTGGTGGACTGGGAGGGTTCGGCCCAGAGGATCGTCAATGGGTCCCTGGCTCATTTATTGTAGACCCTTCCCTCATCACTGATTATCATGCTTCCCTCCCTTCGGGTTCTGATGGACCGCCGGGTGGCGGTCATTGATGGGGCTGGGGGGTCCTGTTGAGATCCAGGGTTTTGGGGTGGTGGGGTTGCCGTCTCACCTTTTATCCACCAGAGGGCGACCTAAGGCTTTTGCCTGGTGGGTTGGCCTACAGCTCCGGTACCAACGCACCTGATGCCAATTCTCCCAGTGAACCTTTGTGTGTTTCTCCCTCAGAGATCTGAGTTGCCTGTGCGCCTAGCAGTGGAATTCCCTATTTACCTGTCCGCCCTTCGACGCCGCCTCTCCAGCCGTCCACCTCCTTCCATCAAGCCCTGGACTCCCCAGACGCCCCGCCCAGTTCGGACCCTCTCCAAACCACGTAAGCTCGTCCTACTCCGTTTACTGAAGATCCCAACTGAGCCTGAACTAACCATACCTGTCCTCCTGTGCTCAGATATCTGGCGTGAGCGGTGCAAAGAGATCCAGGACCCTATCAATACCTGTCACCTTCCTGTTTGTTTCTTTACAATAAACTTCTCGCAATAAACACCGGTGTTCTGCATGTGGGTGAGAAAATTAGAATCCGACTTGACAAAAAAATGTGATGAGGACTGGAATCTACTTGATGGCTCAAACACAGACACGTTAAATCCACACACTCATACTGAAAATATGTTGGGGGGTGGGGGGTTATATTGCTGATCATTTTTTCTTCTGCAAACTTTTCCTCTCGATAAAAACCAACAAACTCCCAGATAATTCAGATTTTTGCTCCGAAGGTGTTTATAGGGAATAAGTGTTCCAACATTCAGAGAAAAATTAATCTAAAATGGTCAGTCTGATCACATTTGAATAGTGTTTTGTTCCTCCTATTGTAGTTCTTTTTTATGTCTGTTCATGCTGTTCCACTGTACTGTTAAATTGTTCACAATTAATGAATTGCCTAAAATTATGATTAAGGCGAATTTCATCAGACACCTGCAGGAAAATAAATATTTCAGATAAAACGATGTGATGACCTAAAGGACAAATTTTTGCAGGAACAGAAACATGGCTATAAATATATCAAAATATATGCCTTTTCAAAATTAATCTAAATTAACTGCCCTCAAACCATCCATCCTTTTATCCATCCATCCACCCATCCATCAGTGTGAATAGAAAAGCCATGCTGACAAAGCGAGAGCATCTACCTGTCCAGGAATCCCTCAGCCCAGATTCACAGCCTCACATTTCCAACCGGTCCAACCAGCTCTGTTCTCTCCTCACTCTAGTTTAAAGGTTTTGTACCACTTAGAAACCCAGCATGTGTTTCTAGCATATTGTGCTCAGATTAATCTTTCATGAACTTGTACTCTACGTTGAATCAGTCCATGAAGCCTCCATTAAACATTTAGACAACTGAGCTGAAGTAATTTCTACATCATTCACTGTTTTACTAAGAAGTCAAACCTATTGACCAAACCACAGAGACATAAACCTTCACATCTCAGAAGCCGAACAGCAAATATTTAACAACACATTTTTGGAGTTTCATTTTGTTTTATTGTATAATTTACACTTTATGGCATTTTGATATCATCTATCACGTTTTCGGTGCAGTGGTTTTTGAAGCCTTCCCCTCTCAGCCTTGTTGCTCTGTGTTGATGGACTCATTCCTTTCAAAATAAATCAATAGAAATTAGTTTATTACAATCTGCAAGTTCCTTTTGTAAAGCCAGAATCAGTCTGACTTTTTTCTTAAATTTCAAACAGAAGGACAGAATGAAGGTGTGACATTCACCTGTAAGTTAAACAAAAGCTGTTAATTAATTTTGGGTCATGAAGCATTAAGATGAAGATGTATGAGATGATTATCTGCTGTTGGCCTAGAGACCAGATGAATCTGCCCAGAATGACCAATGCTGATAATATTTTTAATATTTTAGGCGAGTGTCTTCATTTTAATAAATAAGCAGGAGGATTCAAGCCTAAGAATCACATGTTGTGAGCAATGCATTTTGCTTTTTTGGTTATTTTCTTGGAAACCATTTTATTATTTTATGTGGGAATTTATTATAATGTCTGCAGAAGAGAATCAGTTACCTTCTGGAAAAACAATTTTTAAAATACAGTTGACCTACTTTCTGTTAAAATAAAATAAAATTCTCCCCTTACTATTATGGAGGGTTATTTTTATTACTCAATATTAGATTTTTATTCCTCATGCAGGACAAAGTTATTTTAGCAGCCGTGGAGGGAGACGGTGGGGGTAGGGTGGGGGTCTCTGCACTGGTCATGAATGGGTGAAGAAATAAAATTAGGCCCAAACCAAGGCCTCCACAAGCTGCACTTTTAATTCCGAACAATTATTCCCTCATATCGACCAGAAACCTTTAATAATACCTGAAGCTGAGTGGAGACCCCAGACCCGCCTGTCACTGATCCGCATGGAGACACAGGTGTTGCCTCAGGTCGACCTCCGTCCTGGCGGTACTGGTGCTGTGACGTCACGGGGGCCCAAGCAGAATGGCTGGTTCTGTCCCAGTTCCACAGCCATTAGCTCTCTGTGATGTGGAGCTAATTCTGTTTAATGGTAAACCAAACACCAGGAGGGCAGGTTTAACACACACAAGCAAGCTAAAAAAATGTTTAAATATCAAAAAAGAATAAAACAGTTTGAGATCAACATACAGAAACTTCATATTAAGGATTTTTTTTCCCTTCTGTTTCTGTTTCTTTCTCTGTTTCTCTCGCTGTTTTACTCGTTTTGTGTGCAGCTGTTTCAGTCTCCTGTAGTGAACATTATTTAACTGAGGAAGGATCCAGGAGATGAACCCGGGGCTCAAAGCGCCAGACCCGCTCGGACTCTGGTCCCTGCCGAGTGTGAGCGGAGGCCCACAGTGCAGAAACACAACATTTACTTTGTTCTTTATCATCATGAATATAAACTCTGTCTACGTAAAAGTTGATAGAATAATTATTGGTGACAGCTTCGCGGTTCTCCTTTGCTGCTTAAACACAAAATAACTTCAAAAGGAAGAAACGCGAGAGCCGCGACACAGTCCACAACTCAGAGTGGACTGTCCAGCAGACCGGAGGATGTCAGGTTGTGTTCTGGGTCAGAACAGACCCCGAACCTGGCCCGCTGCCACCAGCACATTTAGTTTCACTGGAGCAGACTGAGAGTGTGGAGTCAGGTCAACTGACCAATGATGAGGCGGGATTCCTCTTTCTGTTTGTCATTCATGAACACATTGAATTCACTTCATCGTTGACAGGCTGACAGTGGGAGAGGCGAGGGTTCAAACAACGAGTCAAAACTCATATGTTCCATAGCTAAAATAATAATAATAAT
>CAEGAF010126157.1:0-15297 GCA_903067075.1 Micropoecilia bifurca
ATATATATATACACATCTTATATACATTTTATATTATCATCATATATATATAAATCTTATCATGACATACAATAAGCTCTCTATTTTATTCAGCGAGGAAGAGTTTCCATCTTTTAAGCTGGTGGAGACATTGAAGACTTTTTGCTGGGAGTACAGAATACAAAAGCACACCACACTATTCAGATTTTTAAGACCATGTATCACTTTTCTTCCTCTTCACAATTACCATTTTTATCACCTAAGTTCCCAGTAAAGAACATTGAAGCATGTGGCTGTTAAAAGAAGAAAAAAAATGCAGATATTAATAACGTCTGAAGATTTATTTGCAGCCATCGGTAAGATTTAGAAAATCCTAATCACATCAAATTTCATTAACTCTGATTCAAGAAAGAGGCATCTGTTCCCTCACGTTGCGGCTGCATCTGCTGATATACTCACCCCCACCCCCAACATTCAGGATCAAACTTGTGACTCTTGGATGACATGTGATTTGGATTTAGAGTGGGACGTCTTCCCTATATTTGTCAGATGCCTCGTCCTTGAAGTAAATCGTTACCTCACAACAATAGAGCGGACGGGAAAACAACTGTTGAGTCAAACCGCTACATGTATCGACTCCTGATTTGAAATAGAACAGGGCTGACATGAGAAAATCGCAGCACTTTTTATATGAAATAAATCTTGACAAATACAAACGGCTCACAGAGCAAAATGATTGTAATTTGTGCAGCACCGTGTGACCTCTGCAGACATTCACTCTCATTATTCTCAACATTTCTATTTACACTCAAACTGCTCTGGCATGTATCAGGACAAGAGGTCAATAAAACAGTTCAGCTATCCTGACAAATTAACAAAAACATTAGCAGTGTGAGACTTTAGTTTCCATCAAGCAGCCAAACATCCCGGACATCTTCATTAAGAAAAACCTCCAGGGGCCTTTTGTGGGAGCTTTATGAAATTGTTTCGTATTCGTATGAAATTAAATTGAGAAGACATGACACGATGAAGAAGATTAAATGCAGGAAGTGAAGTCGTCAAAGAAAAAAGAGCGAAGGAGGAAGCCGAAGACTGAGAGATCTTTGAGCTGCACAATGTCTGCTTTCTGTCCATCCGTCTCATCAGTGTAACCCATCTGTGACCGCAGAGTCGACTCCATTGTGCAGACGTCTAATGAGGCTTTTCTGTCTGCAGCTGACAGTTGGTGGCAGGACCACGCTGTGGCGCACCGCAGGGCGACAACTTATCAAGGTCACTCCTCTGACCTCAGCTTCCTGCTCAGAAGAAGGGCCGATTGTCCGGCCAGGCTTTTATTCCGACTGCAGCCAAGGCGGTTCCCTAACTCTGCCTTAGTTTGACAAAACTATCCTTTCTTCTACTGTTATTCCTCATCTCCATTTGGCTCCTTTCTCCCCTCTTCCTCTAAAAAGAAGCATCTTTGTCTATTCTTTGTAGCTCTTCTTATCTATTTACACCTTAAGTTCAATGGACCACAAGTCAGATCAGTGTGGTCTCTCCTCTGACCTCCTTCACGTGCCTGCAATATTTGGGCAACACAGAAGCTCTATCGCTTTTGAGGGCTTTTGATGTCAGTCACATGAGATGCTGCGAGTTTGGAACAATTGAGACAAACTAGGCAACTTTCAGAGGAACGAGCAGTTCTTTAAAGTCTGCATTTTGTTCCACAGATGCCCACATGGAGTTGTTTCAACAGTGAAGTGTTTTATCATTGAAAACAGATTATGCAGCTGTATTGCTGCAGTATTATTGGGAGAAAAAAAAACAGGTCATCATTTTCTCAGTTTGCTTCTAAACGGACCATTTCCACAAAATTCTTGCCACAGGTCAGAATAAATCCAGGTAATTTACACAAACAACAAAACAAACACAGATAAGCTTTGTCTTGTCTAGCAAACAGAGAATAGCCATAAAGATGTTTATTTTTTCAGTAAAGATCAAAACAGATTTGAGTTTGGCAGTGGACCTCAATTGTAAAACACAAGAGCATGAAAGGGATGTTAGATGCGAGTCCAGAGTGAGGTAAGAGTCAAACGTTGTTCCCAGGTTTCTGACACATGGGCTTAATTGATGTGCAAAAGTACAAAACGTTCATGTGCTATAATCAGCACTATTGTTTCACTAAAATGTATAATAAGAACATTATCAACCAGCCACCATTTTAGCTTAGCTAGGCCGCAAATCAACTGAGTCATCAAAGGGGAGAAAAAAATGGAAAGATATGTACAATTTAATATCAGCAGCATAAAAAAATGAAGATATTTTTTCCAAAGATTTGCATGTGCTGGAGGGCTTTGAAAAAAAACACAAGAAACTTCCTCAGAACAGCAGTTGCAGAGTCAGAAATATCAGACGTGTTTGAAAGCCCCAATGCGCAACTTGATATTTGCACCATTTACAAATTGTTTCTAATATTCAAATAGATATTTGCATATTAGAAACTTAAGTTTGAGGAATGGGGGGTGGGGGGTGGCCAGCAAATGTTTTACTTTTCAAGCCCACAAATTTCCTTCCCCCCCTCCCCCCCATTAAACTGGTGAGATTAATCTCAAAATGTTGCAGTTTTTTGGCATAATTTCTTTCTTCTATTCCATCAATACCACTTCATGGCACATGATGGCCTTTGATAGGATCTCTGACGGCTCTATCTATGGATGGATGGATCTATTTATCTACAAGGGCCCTCATAGAAAGGTTATTGCTTTTAATAACCTGGATTATTCAGCATATCGGTGGACATCGAAACATCATCAAACATCTTTAACAGAAAGTCTGATTGAAAAGAATCAGAAATCTGTAGGTTGGTAATAAAACATTTTAGCACTTTTTCTAAAATATTGATGATAAACATCAGCTTTGAAATTAGACAGTAGTTGGAAAGTAAATACAAAAAAATGAATAAATGCTTGTAACAATTCCAACAGCATGGTTTTCAAAAGTAAGATCTCAAAGGCCTTGAAACACATCTCATAATTTACTTATATGCGTCTTGTGTGATAAACCATCAATATGGATTAAATTGACCTATATTAATTCATACTAAAAAGAGGCACATTTGTTTTTTGATATCTAAATGAACATAATGTATTGACCAAATTTTGTTGATTTCTTTTTTTGGAGGGTGCTTGCCAACATTTTGTCCATCCAATTTCAAAAAGTACATCAGAAATTACTAAAACATTCATAGGCTGAACACTTATGTTCCACATGCTGCATCCACACACATGTTGTAGTAACATGTAGAAATACAAAGTCAGTTCTAACGGTGCAGTATTTTTTTTTTCTAATCTCATCAAGTTTCCTTCTCTCTGTTCCACTGACGCTGTTGGTGTCGTCCTATTTACTTCGTTTCCTCTCGCCTTGTCAAGGCAAACAGGCTGGCGTCACATGTGTGCTCAGTACATGTGGACGGTTGCTTCGTGTAGCATAAGTGTGTGTTTGACTGAACTGGGGCTGCAGTGTATGGGACCTGGTTCTGTGTGACCACAGACAGTCATGTGACTGTGAATGTACTCTGAAAGACGCTTTCTCACTTGGATGCTTTTAGCCGCAAAAGCGCAAAGGAATGTGGAGAATTTGCGGCCCTGGCGTCTTCCCAGCACTTTGGAAAAAGTCTCCGTTGTAATATTCGCTGGCACCCTCTTGGTATTGTTTCTTAGATGGTTCTGCAGACAGACACCATAAATGTTAAAAAAAAAATCCTAAATCATCTTTATGGAAATCAACAGAATCTCTGTTAATGTTTAAAGTGATAAAACTTTCCACTGAACCCTGCAGGCTGGTTCTAATGAAGGGGAAAGAGTTGTTTTACTGGCCCACTTAAACAGGGGGCCTTCAAAAGACACTAAAAACCCAAAGTCTCCAGTGAAACTAATGTGTTTGTTTCTTCCGTTCCCTTACACTGCGCAGTTTTTCCGTGTTTTTATTTTTCTTTTCCACAGCAGATTGTGGAGATGTCACGTTCGCGGTTTCCGCGCTCTACTCGAGGAGCGGAGTTGCCGCGGGCGCTTAGCTGAGGCCTGTCATCATGTCAAGGTGCCAAAATGTGTGTGAGAACTGGAACGCAGAGTGACACAGGCTCAGGCAGGTCCACACTCCACTTTAAAAAAAAAAACACATAGTCAAAAACATGAAAAAAATGGCATTTTATTCCAAAGCATGTCAATGCTGCTGTGTCAAGAAGTGAATCCAGTTTGTTTATCCAAATAAAATCTAATTTTCTCCCACAGAAACATTTACTGAAAGCCTCCAATGACATTTACTATATTATTACAACAACAACAAAATACTCACTAATTTAGGCACTGTTGTCTGTGCAACAGATTTCTGAGTTCACTTGTAAAATCATACTGAACAGAGGAAACGGGGTCTGACCCAAGGGGCAGCGCTTGGCCATGAGAACCCAGGCAGAGTCTCCTGGGATACTTCGTCTGTGTCATCTCAACTGTTATGATTCCCATGAACCCAACAGTCAGGTTTATAGCGAGCAGAGGGGGAAAACAGATGTGTAGTTTCTAAATAAGTCCTGCTTGATGACTTCCTGGAGTCTTCAGGCTCCAACGGTGGCTGCAAAAACAACAGCAATTCAATTTGCCTAGAAATGTGGCTCTAAATGGGGCACTAAATGCATTTTAGGGTCTTAATAGGACGTAACTGAGCACATTTTGACTGAGATTCAAGGAGAGATGTTTTAGATGTTTCTTGAAAATCTATCTTTTTTATTTTTAGCTTCTAATTTGAAGCTTTGAAGCCTGCTGAAATAGATATTCTATATTTTAACAAAAAGCTGTTAATTGAATACTTATGACAAAAAATAGCAACCTTTAATTTCTAATATTTAAAGAAGAAAAGAAAAAAAAGCACTAATCACATCCAGTCTTTGTCAGACTTCAGGCTAAAAGCCCCCCCTCCCACTTTCCCACTTCCTGTCCAACTTTTAATAGGTTAATCAGAAGAGTCTGCATGCACACGTCTCGGCGGTCATGAGAGGGATTCCTCCTCAGTAAGCTGATACTCCGTCTGTGACAGAACGTTCTCCTCGCTCTGCTGCAGACGGACCTTTAATCACCATCTGCCTCTGAGATGAAAATGGAAGTGAAACGCTGCAGACCTCTGTGGAAAGTATTTTTAAAACTTCATAAACTTTGATTTACTTTTTTTATTATTATTATTAAATTCTTTCTAGATGAAGCCTTGCCCACAACACCATTCTACAATTTAACAGTCTGTCACCTGATTAGAGTGCACACTTTCAGTTTAGGCAGTTTCTGAAACTCAGAGTTGCACAATCGCCTCGGTTAGTCAGTTTATTGGAATTTACATCTTGAAAATTATGTAATCTTCCTTATTCTTCCTCTACTTTCGTTCTATCGCATTCGCAAATTCACGTCTGTCCAGAGTTGAAGGCGTTATGATCAAGACAACATATCTGCTGAATAGTGAAACGTTGGCATTCTTGGTGTCATCCCTCCAAAAACTGATCCCATTGCAAAGACAATGTTGTTGCTGTTACAGCTGTGAGACACTTTGTCTGCATCTCATGTAGTTTTGGCTCAGCCAGCTTCTGGGACTGATGCCCATTTCCTGAACGCAGAACGTGTCCAGTTGTTTAAGACGGATGACTCCTGATAATGTTAAGTGATTGTAATTCAATCACACCACAGTCCGACTGAAGCATTGTCTCACATTTTAATATATTGAATGTTTCACCTTAACATTCGTAGTTGGTTTGGTATGTTTTGTTTGAATCAATCCTGACCAACTGTGAAGGAACATCTGCGCAGCTTGCTGCATTTTCAAGGGCAAAGAGTTGTGAACCTTTAAGTTTTAAACCCCATAGCAGCCTTTGGTGTGTTTGAGTTTTCTGGGCGCCTTTGGGGGATTCTAACACATTCTTGTCTTCTTGTTTAGGCCCGTTGACAGAAACTATTGCTTGCTCTAGATTGCCTTTGACCTTGTTGGGGTCTTGCACATCAAACACACTCAGTTTTTGACATTTCTCGATAAAACGCCTGTACAGTTTGTACCTGATGTGAATGTTTTATGGAGATAATACAGTACTGTACAGCTGACCAGTCACTAGCCCAATTACAGTTACTGAGTCATACAGTAGAGGTGACAAGGTAATCATGTGGGTAAACGTATTTTCTGTTTGGCAGAAAACTGACTTTTTATGTCATCCAGAAGACATGCTTTACACTGTGAGGCATGGTGGAGGCAGCATCAGGCTGTGGGAATGCTTTATCTGATCACAGACAGGATGACCCGGTCAGGGTTAATGTGGATGGATCTAAATCTAGGACAATGGTGAGATAGAGAATCACCTTCAACCAAAAACAACAACGTTAAACGTACATCTAGCGTGGAAAAAAGATAGAAGTTAATGTTTTAGAATGGTCCAGTCAAAGTCCAGACCTCGATCTAAATGAGAATCTGTGGAGGGACGTGAAAACCTATGCTTACAGATGCTCTGAACGCACTCAAACTGAGTTGTAGTGAAGGCTGTTCTGGCTGAATGCAAGTTCATTCTCACACAATCTTTGAAACTATGCATCATTTTCCTTCCCCTCCATAGTCATTTATAAGATTTTTCAAAGGCCTGGAGTTACTTTGATCATGGTATTCAGATCAGTGTAATTAGGATTTAATTGATGTATTCAAATATGTAATTAGCAGCACCAAATCTTGACTTTATATTAAGTCAAGTAAGCCAAAAGTCAAAGCTCAGCAACATATTGTTCAACTTGTATGTATGGCTCAACTTTTCCATTGCTTTGCCTCACAAGGCAACGTATCATTTCAGCCTCAATTCTGATCCACTTACCCCAGAATCTGGACCTTCTGATTTAACGACATCGTATTTCTTTGTCGTTTAAACCAGGAAAATCTCACATCTACTCCCTCTTGCACCGCCTTTGTAATATTTATTTCCTTTGAATGGAAACTTGACATTTTTGTGGAAGCATCACATGCTGCCACGCTACTTGGAGCAAAGAAAGAAAACCTTCCACATGATGCCGTTCAGCACCAATTTCCAAGTAACTGTGTCATCAAGCGCTAACTGGTCTGTGAATATGTGTAATGAGAGTCAGCCGCTGCAGAGACAAAGCAGAGCCTTCACCAAGCACAAAAACAATCACATGGTCTCATAATCAAATCTTTATATTATTCACATTTATTTAATCCTTATTATTCTATCAAATAAAAACATTTTTAAAAAAACAGCCGGTTCAATTAGGACTTTTATTTACAAGCCGAGTCGAGTCCTGCAGAGGTCCAATAGTAGTTCTACTCACCTGGATGTTTTGGCCCCACATTCAAAGCATCCTGCAGAGTGACCGCTCCTGGTAAAGTCCACTAAATAATCTTTGAATCTGTTTGGAGAGACACAACGTATGATGTTTTCAGTTCACTAAGTACTTCTTTCTGTTTTAGCAGCGCAAGTCGGAGCTTAATTAGAGTTTGTGTCTGTCAACAAAGAGGAAGAACAGAGCTGAGAATCCTGCCAGACTCTAACGCCAAACTCCAGCTACTGTTTTAATCCGTTATGTGGATGATAACTTTACGGCTGGTTGGAGAGCAGGAAGAGTGAGGCTGAGTTTATGTTTACGGAGCCAGCAGGTGAGCATGAATAAATTCTCAGCTCACCTTCTCTAATTAGCGGGACGTATGCTGCGTGTTGGCCACGTTCCACCAGGCCGTCCAGAGAGAGCGTGATGCTCCGGATCGTCGTCCTGAGCGGGCGGCACTAGTGTCCTGGTGTCTATCAGCTTAACTTGGTGTACAAAAGCAGCAGGCCTGCACCACGAGTCACGCTGACACATTCAGATTCGGGCTTATGCCAAAGACTCCGTCAGGTGGAAAAGTGAGGCCTCTGATTTGTTGGTTAACATCAACAAATCAGATCAACAAACATGTTTTTTCGACTGAGAAATGCCTAGTTTGATCACGCTGGTCAAAACGGCTTCAGAGAGATAAACCTTAGGTTGGTCTCTAGCACAAACATAAGGACTGAGAGGAATCATGTTGGATTATGTGATGGTGAGTTGGCCAGATTCTGCTGCAGCAACTCAACCCCAAACCAAACCATGATACTTCCCCCTCTGTGCTTTCCAGTTTGTTGAGGTGCTTTTCGTATCGCCTTACACTAAAGCAATGCAATATGCTCTAATGTGTAAATATTTCAGCTTTATACTTTTCTGGCCAAAGTCCTAGTGTTTATCTAAAATCCCCCTGACTATCATTAGTCTGGCCTTCATGTTTCTTTTAGAGAGTAAATCTTTCCTCCTTTCACATCTCGCATGCAGGTTAAACTTCTTCAGGCATGAACTTTCATATCATCAGCAGATCCTGCAACAACTCCTTAGGGATAATGGATACATCTTAGATCATTGTCCGTTCTGCTCCTCCAGTGCTTGGACAGCCATTCCTCAGTGTCTTCATAGTTGTTTTAATTGTCCTTCAACTAGACTATTTACCTACTTTTAAACATCTTCTCTTTCCTGATGAACTCCATATGCTACTAAAATTCTTTGTTTCGCTTTGGTTTTTATAATGATGTTCGCTCTTACGTCAACACTCTGGATCACAAACTGAAGTTTGAACATGGAATACCTTTTTCAAAATGCTGAGTAATGATGTTCTAAATATAAAAATCTGATAAATCTGAGTAATCGTGACCATTTTATGTGGAAATAAATGTGTGTATGTCCTGATTTTTTTTTTCCTCACCAGAAATGATTGCAGAAAACAGGAAATGCTCAAAGGTATTTTCCACAGTTTTTACTTTACTTCCCAATGGGCGTTCCATTTTTTTCCCCCCAATTTTATTTGGCATGCAAATGTCCCTCCACAGAAATCATCTAGCTTTAAACGAGCGCATTTGCATTTTAAAAGCAGACACTTAGGCAGATGGCAGCGCTTGTTCTCGTGTGTTGGGATGAATAAGGGTTTTTGTTCAGAAGAGAGTTAAATGGAGATTAAAACCTGATGAAATGAAAAGCTGTGAAGATTTGAAATGGTTCGCAGCTTCAGACACATTTGTGTTTCAATAACAGCATTTGTCATTGAAAAGTTAGCTATTTTATCATTTACACACCAACAACACAGTTTCTCAATGGGCATTTGTATGTTTATCAATGTTTAAAATAGTTTGAAAGCTCTAGAAGGGCATTTGTACCGTTTCACGTGGAAATGTTGACACAGTTTACAACATCCATCCATCCATCCATTGTCTTGCACCCTTGTCCCTTAATGGGGTCAGGAGTTGCTGGTGCCTATCTCCAGCTCGCGTTCCGGGCGAGAGGCAGGGTACGCCCTGGACAGGTCGCCAGTCTGTCGCAGCAGTTTCCAACAGATTTTCTTTATAAAAGAATATTGTATTTTATTTTTTCTTTCAAAGATCTTGATATTCAGAACACAATGCAGTAAAGAGTGGATTAGACACGATGAAGAAAACAAGGGGAAAAAATAAAGACAACAGCCCACAAACATGAGGAAAACGGACTAAAATGGAAAACCGGCTGTGCTGGAAACAGCTTGGGAGATTTCCTAACTCCTTCAGTGTATTTTGACACGTGATGCCGACATGAATCAGAGACATTTCTGAGGCAACGTTCCCATGGCTGATTAAGCAATGGCATTGATTGCATCAAAAGCGCGGTCCAGGCTGCGGCGATGTTACAATTTTAACCAGAAAACGTCAGAGCCAACAGTTTACTTTACATCAAACGTGACCTGATGAAGCTGCATCTGACATAGTTCAAAGTTTACAAGCTGAACTACCCTGGACATGCATTTATTACACGCCTTAAGTGAAGTGTGCAACATTATTAAAGATTTCACAGGGTAGTTCAGCTACCCTGCTGAAGTCATATGGAGTAATAGTTCAGTTTATTGCTCCCTGACTCCTCTTCTTGAACCTCTTTTACTGATCACTGTCACATCCTTGATAGCACACATGATCGGTGAGGAAAACTCCTGAAGGGAGCATGGGAAACCCCTGTTTTATCTCCATTCTGCTTCTCCCTCTGAATTAATGAACAGAGTGAATTTGTAAAAGCAAAGGTGAAACGATCTCGGGCTTATCTTGGTGTCAACTTACCTCGCCTTTCCATCTCTCTCCTTCTTCCCCCGGCGAGCCCAGAATTAATCGAACCATTAACCAGAGTGTGCGGCTGACCCGATCCCGCAACAAGAGCGGAGGCCAGATTAAATGAGGCAGAGAGCTGTTAGCGAGATGTTCTGCTTCGCAAAGCAAAACGGCAGAGCAAACTTCTGCTCCAACTGCAGCCAGCTGCTCAGCTTTATTCACCTCCAGCTGCACAGGCACATGGGGAATTACCTCACTGGGCACACAGCGCTCTGTGTTGACACAGTCTCTGGTTCTGGCCCGTAAATAGCTTTCGCACCCCGCTTAACTTCTCTCCAAAGGGTTCGGTTTTTCTTTGAGAAAAAGCAGAAGTTCGAAAGGGAGTTCTCCTATAAAGAGATTACTAAAATCCCCAATGTCAGCAGATCTGTGATACAGTGCAGGCTGCATTTATTTGCGTCCTTGGTAAAAAAAAAAAAATTTAAAAAAAGGGTAAAAAGTTTAAAGTGCATCTTTTACTGCAGCATGATCTCACTCATTTATTTTTTATTTTTTTAAATACAACCTCTGATTTCAGTGTTTATTTGCCTGAACATCGCAGGTCATTATGATGCTGAAAGGCTCCATTAAAACTTTCTACATTTAATTTGGTAGAAGGAACCAGATTTAAAATGATTCTCCTGCTTTAAAGATGCACTCAAACAGTGTTGAACATTTGAAAGGGAAACAAGCCCACAGCATTACAGGACCTCCACCATGTTTAAAAGTAGGGGCTTTTAATGTTTGCCCTCAGCTTCATGACAAACCTGCCTGGAGAAAATTAATGTTTTATATTTAAGGTTATTAAATAGAATTTTCTTTTTCTAATTTAACAAAAACAAAAAAAATGGTTTTCCTGAAGCGACTCCCAAACAATTGTTATGCATCGGATGTAATGATTTTTTATGTAAACACCCCAGTTCCTTTTCTCAGAGTGATTTAAATTTGTACCTCCTTTACTCTGGACTTCAATGCTTGTGCTAAGAGGATGAAGTTCATGGTTCAGCCTAACATTTGACTAATTCCTGGTTGTTTAAAACTCCAGTTACTGTTCTGCCTGTAGATATTAGCAAGCACAGGCGAGGTTGAGTCCGCCGCACTTGAACACTGTGCTTTCGCGCATTTCCCCAATTTGAAAAGTGGCTAAGAGTCTTTGTTTCACAATTAAGCTTCTTTTAAGTTTGCATGAAATTAAACTAGAGCCATAAAGCTGTTGTGTCTTCAAAGTAGTTACTCCAATGAAATTAAAAACATATCCAAACATAATTCCATGCAATATATTTTTAATTTAAAAAAAAACAACAACAAAAAAACAGATGGATCCACATTCAAGCAAACAAAAGCCCATTTCAATCAAACCTTCAGTGAAATTGTGAGAACAGAAATCCAAAACAAACAGCCATCATGTTTCCAGTGCAAATTATACGGATATAGAAAAAAACATAAATAAGTGTGCAGTCAGAGTTTAAGTCAGGAGAACGTCTTTATTCCCAATACTTTCACAACGGAATATGTAAAGTGAGAAACGATCGTAGACAGATAAAGTGACTCTGAGGATTGTCCAGTCTGCACACGGATTGACATGAACACCTGTCAGATGTAGCCAATGATGTCCTTGCATATTATTGGCTGTCGGCTGCCTGACTTCATCAGAGCAGCAAAGTGGTAGAAGTCTGAGCCGAGCTCATTGATGCCCGAGTGGGACTGGTGGAAAAACGGGACTTTAGGCTGCGACGTCACGACAGGACAGGACAGACGCTTTGGAGCATTGGCAGCCCTGTTAAGACGATCAGAGTCTGTGGATCTCATCCTCACTCTGTCCTCCACCGACTTAGAGAAGCCTGACAGTTTCTTCCTCATGTTGCCAAAGAAGCCTCTTCCCAGTTTCCGCCTGGAATTCGGTTTCAGTTCTGTCGGTTCCGGACAATCTGGCAAGTCCATCCAGTTCTGTATGAGGTCTGCGAAACTATTGTCGCCCAGAACCAGAGGCTGGCGGTTCCTCCCTCTGGTCAGTAAGGAGTTGGTCCAGTCCTCTGGGTCACTGACCTCAAAAGACGTCCACGTTTCCAGGCAGGCGTCGGACGTGGACTTGGGCCGGATGCGGCCGCTCGGTGCCCTGTTCATCCGCGCGCAGGCGGAGGACGAAACGCGCACATTCCTCGTCCTCCTGAGGACGACGCCGTCGTCCTGCCAGGACGCCTCGGAGTAGCCCGAGTCGAACTCCAAACTCTTCTGGCTGCAGGGAGAGCGCAGGTCCCGCGTGAGGCTCAGTCCCAGCCTGCTGCTCGCGCCGTCATCCTCGTTCTCGTCCTCCTCCTCCAGGGGGCTGGCGAGGCAGCAGGCCGAATCGTAGGTGCTGGCCGTGCTGGCGTCCGACATCCGCATCCGCGCCCGCTGCTCCCGCTGCAGAGCCCGCTGCTGGCAAGCGCGCGCCACCGCAGAGTGGCGCGCCAAGGCCGGGAGCTGGTGGTTGAGGGGGGCGAGGGGACGGCGGACTTTGGGGCACGCTTTCCGCAGCTGCTTCAGATCTTGCAGTGACCTCATCATGTAGTGCATCTGCTCCTGCAAGCAGTCGCTTGAGTCACGCAAGCAAAGCTGAGGAGAGAAGAGAGAAAGGGTCATTGTTCAGTCCACAGCAATTGTGACATAGAACCCCAACAAAGACACATGGCAGGAAGCTCCTACGCCTTACTTATAACCAAAGGCTTTCAGAAAGGACTTGAGGGCAGGCTGGGGCCTGTCCTGAATCAACTCCAATCAATGACTAAACGCCTTTTCTCTTCATCTAATCCTACAGACCAGCTGACCTGCCACATAAAGAACACAGGTCTTAAACACGTAGACATCGTGATCAGACATGTCTGTTTGTCCGTTAATTTACTCAACCACACCAACACCTTGAGTGAACGCCCTGCCTTCAAATCAACCACCGATCTAACTGCACCTCAATTTCTTAATCCGCGCAATCAATAGTAGCGTTTAGGAGGAACACAGAAGCCTGCGGTTCCTGATTTAACTCAGTAGGTCCCGTTTCCTTCTACGTGTGCAGCATGGAATACAAGGCTCCAGCTTCCTCTGCAGCTCACAGAGCCGATTGGTCCGAGTCAGCCAGGGAGAGAGGCTGAAGGAATCATGTGATGTTGGATGTGAGAAAGTGTAGGAGGACAAGTAAAGTCAAATCCAGTGTATTCGTTTAAGACAACTTTGAGTCTGCTTAACCACGCCAAAAACATGGGTCCAAGCCTTCTGGTTCAATCTGACAGTGGAAGAACAACAAGAGTATGCAAACAGAACCAGCAGAACAGAAATTGTTGGAACAATTTCAAGACTCTGGAAGGTCAATTTTGCAGCTTCTGCAGCCCAATGATGTTCATCATATAATGATGAAATATATCTGACCCCAATAACTGGTTAAGTTTACAGGCATTTGAAAACACTGACCACCAACTGAACAGTTTTTTTTCTCTTTTGTCTAGAATATTAGTAAGATTCACCATCATCATTTTGGCTTTTTTTAATCATCATTATTATTATTTCTTAAGACTGTACCATTATTTCCAGCACAATCCTGTGGCAAACAATTCAAGTTTTAAACTTTCCCTCTGTTGCTTCCAACCATGAGCTCACCAGGAAAACATACAGCAGGAAATAGACTGGGTACTAAATCACAAAATGTTCTGCATGCAAATAATCGCTTTTGTACTTATAAACAAACCTGAATGACCAGTGACAAGTACATTTCCTCTGTGTTGCAGGAAAAAACAAATAAACAAATAAACTCCCAAATGGAGGAATCAGAGCATCACTCAGCCAACAGCTGCTGCAGAGTTGAGATGATAGCAGCCTTGTCTGAACATGTCTAATTAGTTGTGTATTGCACTCCATGTCAAATGGGTCTAACTGAAAAATATATTTTATCACATGTGGTTATTTAATAAAAAGCCAAGTAAGACGTACACTTACCATCTCGTCTAGTTCTCGTGTCTCAAATTGTCACCTCCTGCAAAAAAACCAAAACCAAACAATAAAAATCACTTGATGGACCCGATTAAGACTTGAACTGTCTCTTTAAAAGGAAATCACTACAGGATTGCTACAATACAAACACTTACTTCTGATGTGACTTTGCTTGTTCAGCGGGTCTAGTTCGTCCCATAAAGAGAAAAGCGTCCCGGGTCGTTCGGTGGAGCGGCAGAGGAAACACAATTCTTAAGTTTTGAGTCCTGCAGTCTGAGCTGAATATGAAGAGCAACGGAGAGGATATTTCACTGCTGTTCTCCTCCCACTACAGCTGCGCGCTCAGCAGCCAATCAGCAGAGACCGGCGTCTGAATGAACCAATCAGAGAGCAGGGATCTCGTTGCACAAATTTACAAACCCATGAGCTTCGTGGCTTTCTTGCTTTTTACTGCCTTTACAAATGAAGCCGCACGGAGCTGTTAAAACGCATCTCAAGTTATACTGTTGCTTTGTCTCCTGTGTAGCAGCTTCACTGCTGTCTATTTGTAGAAGTTATAAAACAAAATGACTCCTCTGTTCCCGGTTTAATTTGGCCGATGGCAGGAGTTCAGGGGGAAGAATCTTCACTAAAATGTACATTTAGTCAAGGAAAATGTAGCGACTGTACAGATATATAGTATATATATATATATATATATAAATTTAGTGACTATTATTCCAATATCAATCAGAATGCTGCATAAAAACTCCAAACTTAAATATAGATAGGTTTACTACATAAATAGCAACCTCTCATATTTTATCTTTATGTTTGATATCACTACTGCAGATCAAGTCGGCCCTCCAAAAAGCTAAACTTCTGTGATATCACATCGCAACTTCTTCTGAGTACTATTTGTTTTTCTACACATCTTTATCCGAGTTCCTCCTTCATGTTTGTTTACTTGGTCTGGGCACAGAAAAATGCTTGAGAACGTTGCATGGACTGTAGCTACATTTAGCAACAGCAAATCTGGATGGTTTATGAAGAGGATCAGGGCAGAAGTGGGTTTTGCAATCAAATATCCTCATCCATCATGTTAAACCAGGCTGCTCCTAAAATCTTAAAAAAAAAAAAAAAAAAAAAAAGCAAAAAAATATTTTCTGTGGGTGCTGTATGGGTTTTTTTTTTTGGGGGGGGGGGGGGGGGGG
>CAEGAF010126179.1:0-21861 GCA_903067075.1 Micropoecilia bifurca
TATATATAAACTTTAAGAAAATTACATTTTACTTTTTTAGGTCAAACCACCTCTACATTTTCAGCTCATGACCTCTCAATTCTCTGAAATGTAAATATTGTGCAAAGTGAAACAAGGGGAACCTTATTTTTTTATCTAATTTATAAAGTGAGGAAAACATGAGGACATGCTATAGAAGGGAAGCAGGTCTGTGTTGATCTTCATAAGTCAGGATGTGACTCCAAGACAATGGTTACACACATAGACGTACCCAAGTCTACATCAAAACAAAAATATATCAAAAGTTTAAAACCTCTGGAAATGTGACAAACAAGAATGGGGACTGAAGTAATCCAAAGTATAGTGATTTTCCAGAAAACTGTGGAAGCTTCTTATATTACCTGAGTTGGTGGATTGTTTGAAAAGCTAAGCCATTTAAACAGAAACTCGGTCGCCTCTGCTAGAAAAGTGAGTTTAAAAGCGGTTTGTGTCTCAAGTTGAATAATCAGAGAACACAGACAAACAGATTCAGCAGTATATCATCACATTCATTTGATCATAATAAGTAAGTTGGGTTTACATTAGCCATCGCAGCAGTTTACATTAGCCATTACATTAGCCATCGCAGCAGAATAACTGCTGCGATGGCTAATGCAGCAGAATAACTGCCTTAGCGAGTTATTTAAATTGTTTAAATTACATAGTAATTACAAAACATTGATTTTTTTTTTCTATTCAAAAGTAGGTAATTCATACTTTGAAGCTTCTTTCAAAAACTTTGTATTTTGCAGTTAACCCTAACATTATTTTTATTTAATGCACTGGAACTGGAGTGTTTCCTCTCTGAATATACTTAAATTAAAGGCTGGATTTTTCAGTGTAGGATTTTTGTTGGATTATTCATTTGCAATAAATGATGAAAATATTGAAAGATTTAAATTTTTTATGGGGGGGGTCAATAAGTACAGAAGGTGCTATATTCCGGTTAGATGTGTTAGATGGTCTACACTACAGTGCAGCTCATACCAAATACCTGGCTGTCTCTTTTGGGTCTTTGTTTTGCCTTACGTTCGGCGGCCATTAGGCTCCAAACAGAAGCATCCTTCCTGAGCTGTTCCTCTGGCGAATACGAGTCACTCTATTGATGTGGATGAAGGAAGCCCTTTGATCACTGTCTGTTTCACTGAGCTCATGGTATTTGCTAGTGTTGTGGCAGTGTTACTGAGGTAAAGTTAAACTTTATGAATCTCTGAAATGGACCATTAATGATCAATCTATTAACATGGCTCATGTGATGCGATGCAGAAAGCGATTCATGGAATATGCAGGTTCACTGGCCTCATGCTCACTCACTGTGGGCCTTTATTTACTAAGCATGACCATGCCAGACCCACCAGCCACAGTTACAGGCATGCATTAGATAGCAAATAAAAGTTAATAATAGGGGCTTTTAATATTTTTAGATGATTTGATGGTCAAAAATCCGTCATTCATTGTGGTCACTATACCTGATCTGCTCGTTTGATACGAGAAAAGTAAGAATCTTTCTACAGAAAATGGAGGGAAATGCACACAAAAATTGGAGAGCAAAGTTATATAAATGATTATTGCAGTAACCATTTATGCACATTTTGTCATAAGACTGGCAAAGATTTAACAGCAAGATCGATGCAGAAATGGAGGTAAAGAAACTGCACACATATCGAAAAAGCTGTTTGATTTTCAAGACTTGCAGAGACATAAGGCAAGGAAAAGGAGCCACATAAAAAGGCTGCAGGGGAGGAAATGGTCTACAAGTTTCTGATGCTTCGCACAGTCCCGTGTACCAGCACTGCTGCTGTCTGCACATCTCACTTTAGCTGATTCACTGATCTAACTTTTCTTGTTGGCTACTGACCTTATCTCCTTGGTACACATCTGGAAGCTGCCAGTAGTGTGGGCCTTGTCCCAGGTAGTTAAAGTTGCTGTATGACAGCTGAGTGCCTTCGGTGGAAATCTCCACAGTGAAACCAGTAGAAACACGACTGGTTCTCTGGCGGTTTACCAGAGCGAATCCCTGAAAGTTTCTCGGAGTAAAGATAGAAGAGACCTGCAGACACAAGAAGTCTTTTTAGTTCAGAAGGAAATTTGCGGGGGAAAAAAAGAAGCTTTCATCTGGCAAACTAATGTTTCTTGAACATACTATCATGAATTTTAAAATTAAGGCATGCAGAATCTGAGAAAAACTGGATGATTCTTACCTGCATTGTTTCAGAATCGTGTGTAAAAGAACTTACCACATCTCTGTAGTATGTAGAGCTGGAGCACTGCTGAGTGACACCCATACAGAAACAGGACAAGCAGCCATCTTTGTTTTCCTGGCTGATGTGGAAGGTTCCAGCCTTACAGGTGGAGCAAGATGGACCTTCAACATTTGCCTGCAACAATAACAATCAGCCAAGGTCAGACAAAAGAAGGTTTGTCCAAACAAATACTCTGCATGTTTCAATCACCTTGCACAGGCACACACCACCAGAGCAGCTTTCTCTCCCAGCTTGGCCACAGTAATAACAGTTGCCTGTAACAAGGTAATAACATGGTTATAGCATACAACACCTTTGTTAATGTGAAATACCATTTAGTCACCTTAAAACCACAAATTCCAATGTTTTTATATTGGACAACAAAAGCTGTGAAATAAAAATCAAAAAAGTGTACTATGAATTTATATTTTGCCATTTTGTAGTCTGCATAGTAGAAACAATTAGGTTTAGTCTGGACTTTGACTAGGCAATTTTAATCAATTTTAATCTGTTTTTTCCTCATGTTTTTCAATATCCTGTATGTTGGGCTTATTGGTCTTATTTAATGTTCTCCAACAAGTCTCAGAGGTTTTCAGTGTTCAAAATTTCAATTTGCTGTGATTATCTTTCAATCAATCAATAGTTTAATAAAAAAAGAAGAAGAGGCATAATAAAAAGGGAACATTGGGAATAAAACAAATGTCTTACCATTGACATCATTGTCAGGCACACATTCCTGTCCCCGCAGCGGGTTGCCAATATATCCTGGGGCACATCTAAAGAAAAATTATCTGTTAAAAAAATATTTCCAATAAAATAGATCCAGGTTGGAAGTTAAACAGCATTAGCCCAAAATCTGGAAAAGGTATAGGTTCATGACCTCTTGCAAAGTCCTGGAGTGCAGAGTTTGTTGGGAGAACCCCTTCAAACTACTGCTAATTTGTACAGATCTACAATTTACACTAGTCTTAAAGTAATAACACCAAATAAATGACAGAGTCTTTTCACCATATTCCAACAGGCTTTCAAAACAAAATAAAATAAAAGATCATTTGACGCTGCTAGCAGCCCTGGAGATGGATGAAGCATGGGCGCAGCTAAACTGTTCAACATGTCTCATATGTTGATTCCATCTCTCATATGAATGCACAACTGAAACAGAAAAAGTTTTCCTTTCATTGAATCACAAATGACAAGACTCAGAAAAGTATCACCATTATCATAAAACTACAGGTTTTATGGGTAAAGGACTGACACCAAGACAAAACAAAGCAGAGGTAAGCATAGCTAGTATGCTTACTAGCTATGTGAAAATATTGAGAATGCAATTAAAGATAAAATGATACTGTGAGGTAGGAAAGAAATGTAGCAACACCCCAGGCAAAAATTTGCGCTGCTACCAAAGCAAAGCAAACCCGAATCTGCTACTTTCGGCGCTACAGTCTTGCTTACCTCACCTGTACTCTGGCAGGTCCACAGGTCAGTGGTCAACAAAGAGGGATTCCATGTCATAAACTTGCTTTTTTAAACTAACTGCCTTTAAAGCGTAGCTCAATTGGCATTTTATACATTTATAAACAAATATATATATCATTCAGAACAACAGTACATATTTAAAAGTAATGAGCCTGTATGAAAATGAGAAATACATCATAACTAAACCCTGTCATAAAATAAGTACATTCCTAGTGAAGTTATATTTCGCTCAAATAAAAATAAAATAAACAATTTAAATGCATGTTCTTAAGTTTTCAGCTTCTTAAGTGTTTCTATGACAACTCGAGAAGCTGGCATGCCAATGCTAGCATCAGGTAACAGCTAACAGAAATCCAACACTCAGTCTGTGCTGAGTGAAGATCACTCAGTACAGATGATGCCTTGACCAACAATAAGACTGAAACAGCAGTACATTATTACACTGTGGGTTTTTATGAAGCACAGTTGGAGTGTGCATTTACATTTGTATTGTGAATATGTCATAATTATTACCATATAACATAACAAGGAAGTATTTCACTAAAATAAAAATAAAACACATTAAACGACTATTTAATTGTATTTTCTTACAAAGTTTATAGTTGAGCATCCTCCATGTGTTTCTATGACAACTCTTACTCAACAGTCAGTGAAGATCAATCAACACAGATGATGCATTGTACAAAAGTAAGACTGAAATAGTAGCATGCTAATACATTGTGGATTAGAATGTGAGGTATACAGATGTCAAGGTGGGCAGATGTTAGAACCAACGGCTATGGCAGGACACCAAAACGCAGTGTGAAGGGTGTGGTTGGATGATACCAGACTCCACCAAGAGAACATCACTGCATGTTTTATGCCAACCATCAACCGCATGATTTGTGTGCTAATCATATAATACAACCAAGAAGGTTGGGGATTCTATAATACATCCAGTACAGTCAGACAAGCTTTTAACCCAACAGTTTATTTTAATTTAATCTGCATGACTCATCTGGGTGAGTGAACATTTTACATTTACGAGAAAATCTAATGGATTATAATGTGAATATATTGAGTCAACAGAATATTTTCAATAAATGTTTAAACATCAAATTTTATGCCAGTAATGTCAACATTTGATTATGTTAAAGGAATTGAGGGGAAATCGCTAAAGTGAGACGAATTCATCTTGGAGGAATCATGGGTGTACAGTTACAGCTCCAAAAATTGAATATGTAAATGTTCAATATCTCTTGTCACTCATCTTAGAAATTAAAACTCATAAAATATATAGATCTACTACACTGAAATGTTTCAGGCCTTTATTTCTTGAAATTTTGATCATTAGGGACTACAGGTAATGAAAACCCAAAATTTAGGGTGTCATAAAATTTTAATATTACATCGCATCAATTTTTAAAAATTTAATTTTAACAGAAATCCCAAGTTTCTGAAAATATTGTTTTTCTATGTACATAGTTTTTGATTGAGCCTCTTTTGCGTATGGAAAATACTCCAAATCCTTCTAGAAAATGAAATCAGCACAGAATCCTTGTTCATATAAGTCCAGTGTGCAGTTTCTAATGTCAGTGATGATTTTCCACACTGATAAAAGTACCAAAAGCTGGTTCATTGACCACTGTGTTAGTCAGCAAAGTTGTCTGAATCCCAAAAAGAATCTGTGGTTTATCGATACATTTATTCGTGCCGAAAGAGACCCAGCCAAATATTATGTGCATTTAAAAACCACCATTTCAGAAGCCTGATATTTCTGTCTGAGACATCCTTTTTTATTATTACTATTTAATATTAAAAATTTCTGAAACACTAAATTTTGGGGTTTCATTACCTGCAAGTCATAATCTTCAAAATTATAATAATTAACGGCATAAAATATTTTCCTCTGTGTGTAATGGATCGATATGACTGACAAGAAACATTGAGCTATTTTCCAATAAACAATTTCTAACTTCAAAAAAAAACAAACTTCAAATAACTCAACCAAGGTTTATTAAAATATTTAATACAAATATTTTCACTCTAACCATTTTACTATGCAACACTCTTAGTAGTGACTACAACTTTTGACTATGTTACTTAAAAACACTGGAATGTCTGCAAGATTTTGGTTCTAAAAATAATAAAAGCTCCAGTGTGTTTTTTATAATATTTCAGAGAAATGTTCCCTTTACACTTTTACCCCTTATTCAACAAGTTAAAATCTTATTTTTCTAGTGCATAGTCCATTTCAGGGGTCTTCAAATCCAGGCCTCAAGGGCCAGGGTCTGAAATCTCTAGAAATGTCTATGCTTCAACAAACATGCATGAAATAACGAGGTCATTAGCAGGACTCTGGAGAACGTGACTGCATACTGAAAAAGTAATTAGTAATTTTTAAGGTATGTTGGACCAGAGACACTTCTAAAAGTTGGATGACACCATACCTCAAGGCCTGAATTTTAAATTCCCTGGTCTGGATCATCAAAGTATTTACTCAAAGACAAATTGTGCAATAAATAACACTGAGGCAACATCACATGGAAACTGAATGACAGAAGATGGAGAGGATGAAAGTAAACAATAGTGCCAGACCTGAGGTAGTCTACCTTAAAACAAAAGTCAGGCACAAGCAGTAACAACAGAATATTTAGCCATTTCTTCATAGCGTATTTTTGTGCAACAGTTATGGCAATATTTTGCTAGTACACCCTTAAAGATACATAAAACCTTTAGCATGTGTCCCTCTATAAACACGGTAAAAATAAAACCCCTTCATTAACAGCTATTCACGGAGTGAGGACATGAATATGAGGTCTGGGATTTCAGCTTTGAATAGAAATAGAAAACAGTTTAACACAACATACTGCTGCTTAGTTATCTGGGATGATTTTGATAGGAATAGCCAGTTTTCCTAAAACAATATGAAGAGAACCCTCTTGATTCTTCCTTCGTTTTGAAGACTGGTAATCTCCATTCAAGAGCTTCAGCAGATCCATAACTCCAGATTTTGAGTTAGCTTTCTCCTTAGGTTCTCTTTTCTTGCTTGTTTTGTGGACAATGGAAGATCTGACTTTATTATGTACTGTTGTGTCAGACAGTTTAAGGGAAGGCGATTTGCTGTTAGAGTTACTCGTCCGTTTTGCTGAGGATTGGGTCTTCCTGACAGCAGAAGGTTTTGTCCGTTGTGTGTTTGTGAAGACTTTTTTTGGAGATTCTTTAGTCCTTTTGTAATTTTGCTTAGAGTTTCCCTTTTGTGGCTCTGAGAGTTTCTTTGAATTGCCTTTAGACGTCTTCTGGACAGGTGCATCTGATCTTAAAGCCTTGTCCAGTCCACTGTTTTTGATTAACGGCAAAGAATCCTTTTTCTTGGCTTGGCCAGACTGTTTTTGCAGCTGAGAGGTCATTGAAGGCTTTGATTTGTGAGCTGGGGGTTCAAGTTGAAATTTAGTGACGGCTGCCTCTTGTTTAGTTTTCCTGGACTTTGTTTGCCTTGGCTGTGAAATATGTTTAGCGGTCACAGATGACCTGCTACCCTTTGGCCTTTTGGTTTGAGGCTTTACTGGAGTTTCCAATGTAGACTTTGAAACAGTCTTGCTCTCCTTACCAGGGGTGGTCTTAAATTTCTTTGTTTGTTTGGGTGGGACATGACCTTTGGCTGATTTTGTTACTGCTAGGGACTTGGTAGTAGTGACCACTCGTGATTTCAGCTTTCTGTCTCGCTGAGGGATTACGAGATGGCTTTGTTTGCTTAAAGCAACACTTGGAGTGGGTATGCTTTTGGGCACTGTAGCTCTCACAGCGAGTGGCGATTCAGTGGGTTCAGCTCTGATCACAGACTGAGGAGTTGAATACAGCGGAACAGCAATCACTGTACTGAGTAGAGGCAGAAACCTCTTTTCTTGGAGCCGACGGGATGCGTGTCTTGCGCGTTTCATCTTGTTCATCTGTTGAGCGAGTGCCGTGAAGCCGTCGATTAAAATCTCCAGCCGTCCCTCCAGTCTTTTAAGTCGAGTATCCATGTCTGTGTAGCTTCTCTCCAGCTCGGATATCTTCTTGTCCTTATCTTTGAGTGAATGGACAGCAATAAGCTTCATCAGATGGGTGTTGAGGCGACTCTGCTGGTTCTCCATACTACGAATACTTTCCTTCATATCTAGTGTGTTGCCTTCTAGCATGGTCAAGCGCTTGTTGAAGGCATTGAGGTGAAGTCGGAGCAGGTGTTGAAAGCTGGAGTGCCTGATTTCTGGGCTGGGAGTGAAACGGGGTGGCAGTCTGGGAGAGGACCTGGTCAAATTGACTGCGACCTTAATGCCTTCAGTTAATTTTGATCTGTCATGGAGAGATAAAGTCCACATTAATGTCCGAGTAGGGACAGCAGTAGCGCCATTTTCTGGATTATAAGTATCATCTTTGTCATCATTCCCACTGCCATAGGGCTCTATGTCTTTATCCCAGCTGAAATTGAAGACTGGCTCTGCTCCACATCCCACAGGTAGGAGGCTGCCAACGTGTTCTTCCAGGAGAGGATCCCCACAACTGTCAGCAGCCGGCTTGTCTTCTCTTAACATCAAAACAGCAAAATCAGGCGTATTGCAGGCAGAGACGTCAAGTGAAAAATAAATTGCTTATTCCCAATGTCACCTGGTCATCTTTGCCCTTGCTGTGGCAAAGATTTGACAGCCAGACAGGAGTCCTCATAAATGCCACATTTACATTTATGATCCACAGGACACAGGACATGGGGTCTGTGCGCAGACAGAATTTTCACCTCAACACTTTTCTACCAGCAAAGCACAAAGCTGAAGCAGAAATAATCCTCTGATAAAGGCTAGGTAAAAGGACAGAATGAAGCAAAAGTAAGATTTTTAGCAAGCAATGCACTGAGAAATTGGTTGTTGACATGAATTGTGCAATGCTGGTGTTAAAAGACTAGTTGGAAACCTAAAAATCCAATCTTCTTTTTTTTTGTCAATCACAAGACACAAAAATACGCAAGCACTATCAGGTATGGACATTCTTATGGAGGAAGAAAGACTCAAAGTGAGGCCATTTCGAGTCCAGTCAAACATTTGAAATTAAGTCAGAAGAAAAACAAATGAAGTAGGAAACTATTTCAAACAGTTCCCTAAAGAGGCAGTGTTTTCCTCCGTCATTCAGGATCCTACAACAAAACCTGGTGAGAATACAACTTTTTTGGTGTACTAAAGAGACCCGTATGTCACATAATATGAATTTGTGTCCATTTGTGTGATGTTTCATCACTAATCTGCGAATCAATGTATAAATATGAGTGTCAATAGGTGAATATGGATCTAGTGTGAAGTGCTTTGAGCACTAGATAGGCATATAGGTTCAATCCATTTACGATTACCACCTACTGTAGAGGAGATTTGTTCTGTAGCGGACTTTAGAAAATAACAAGACGACTGAGCAACCCTTTGTAAATCTCGTAGTCAAGGTACATTCTTTACATTCTTTAGGAAATACACATGGAGATAGACTTTTATCATTGGCCAAGTTAACTCTCCTAACCACTGATATTCAGTTTGCTAATTTTGATGTTCTAGGAAACCGTTTAAAAGTCAAGTCAGAGGAAGAATAAAACGTGTAATGTCCTGTTTAAAAGAAAATTCTATATTCTACAGTTATCTTTTAATTCAGGCTAATATAAACTGCAGCTGACCAGTTTTGTCCAATGTCAGTTTGCAGTTTTGCAGTGTTGATTGTTTTGTACCTGACTGTTTGAGAAACACAAAAGATCTATTTCAATTTTATCTTTGTTTTTCAAATACTAAAAATAGTAAATGTCAGAAAGGTCACACAATATATATTTAGATCTTGACAATAACAGTACCTAAAGCTAAATCAGAATTGACTAAAATTGGTTTCAGGAGATGTGTCTTTGGTCACAAACCCCCTGATTGGTTTGTCTATATATTGCAGAGACAAATATATTTGCAACAAAAAATAAAGATTGAATAGTATTATTATTAATTATTATTATTATTATTATTATTATTATTATTATTATTATTATTATTATTATTATTATTCAGACTATTACTAAAAACACCAAAAAGGTATAATAATAAGGGACATTATTCTGTTGAAAAATAAGCTCTGTGTACAAATACATCTGTATACAAATACATCATAAATCAAGAATAAACACAGTTAAAGTGGAAAAGTTAAAAATTCTGGAAGTACAGTAAGTTCTGGGTTGCACAAGACAGCATCCCCCCGATAAGTGACAGCTTCCAAAAAAATAGCAAATATGGACATGCCCATATTGCTTTTGCTGCATGTGAATGAAGCAGACGAATGCTAATGTTAAACCAAGTTCACCTTGCTGCCAACCAGCCAGCAAACCCCCAAACAGAATCAGGAAGACTGAGAGGAAAACAAACAAGGAAGAAGAGATGAAAAGAAAAGGAGAGTGTGATGTATGTACCTTTCACAGCGCAAGCCTGTCAGTCCAGGAGGACAAGTGTCACAGACTGGTTGACCATCAGAGCCCAGGTGGCACACTGGGGAGAATCTTTAAGAAAAGAGAATAAAACATTACTGTGGGGTTCTCTTTTACTGCACAAAGTTTACATTGTTCTACTCCTTTTCTCTGAAAAAGGAACTTGGAAAGTGATAATATAATTTTTTTCACAGTCTTTCATGTTATAATCACAAACTTAAGCTCAATTATGGCCATTTCACATGACACACCGGTATAAAACTGTATAAAACTGTACAAAGCACTGAGGAAATGGTCAAAGGTCAAAAAGTATCTTTTAGAATTGGTCTTTCTCAATTCTCCTTAGGTCTGGATGATTGTTTGTCCTTTTGGTCTTTGTGTTGCCCTGAGATGGACCGGCGACCTTCCAGGGTGAACCCAGCCTCTCATCCATTGACCTCTGGAGATAAGCAACAGCACCCCTTGTGACTCCACTACTGTGTAAGGTGACAGACGGACGGATGGATAATCCACTGAAGTTTACAACTACTTAAACATGCAAACCCAAGTCAAGATGTAAACTCACTGAGCATTGGAAGTGGCTCCATAGCAGGGACAGCGCTTACAGGGCTCCGGACCACCCCTTGTAGGGTCTCCGTAGAATCCAGACAGGCATTTTTCACATCTCTCTCCATCAGTGTTGTGAAGACATTGCTAAAGGGAACACGCACACAAACCAACAGGAGGTGAGTTGGAACAATTCACAGCACAGCACTCATGTTTTCACATGTTAGGATGAGCCAAGAAATCATTAGCACATTCCACCGGAGGGATCAAAGCGTGTTTGGCATAGGCGGAGAGTTTGGAAGGAGGAAGAGAGGCACAGAACCTACCAGACACCTGCCAGTCTCTGGGTCACAGCTGTTGGCGTAGCCGTTGCAGTCGCACCTCTCACACGTGCTAAGGTAAAGACCAGAGGTGGTCCGCGCATAACCCACATCACACTCCTGTGACGAAAAGCATGGAAAAACCACCTCAGACGTGTGATAACACAGTTATATGTCTTTGTGCCACTGTAGCCAGGAGACACTGTAATTATCATCAAGAGCTAATGGAAAATGTAGGTTTATTTGAAACACGCATGGGCACATCTGCAATTTTTCCCCTCTTTCTTTTTACACCTGTATAGAGAAGTTGCAATAGTCTAAATTTATTCAAGTCAAAGTGGAAGATACTAATATGAATCAGTTACAGTGCTGATTGGAAAGTAATAATATAATAATTATTATAATTATAATAATAATCATCATAATAATTATTGCAATTATAATAATAACCATAATTATTATTATAATTATTTAGATAATAATAATTATATACATATAATTTATATTGGGGCTAAGATGGTGAGATGGAGCACTAATATTATCTTCCAATTCTAAAATATGATTCTTTAAAGAGACACACAAAGAAAACTGTCTGACTAGTGTATGGGAGAGAGCAAGACTTTCAGAAGGTAACAGGAAGGCTGACAGAGAAGGAAAAAGATGTTCTGTTTTACCTTACCTGATGGAACTCTCAAAGTTGAGGTTAGACTCTATATTATTTTAGGAATACACATGGGAACAGTTTTTTATAATAACACTGCAAACTAAGATATTTTCTAATATAAGTTGTTCACTCATGTGAGTTGGTCTGGCCCACAACCTACATAGAGTCGATAAGACCATCCCGTAATCTGACTGACATCAGGCAGAAGCTGTTGTTAACATTAGCCCACTCCCAGAGGAATCGTCATTTGTTTCTGTGGCTCAAAATGGATCCAGACATACAGTCGAGTTTAGTGTCAGACATTAAGGGTGTAACCACAGTTAGTTCATCTATTGACGATTTTAGTATGGTGAACTCCAAACTCTTAACTTTCACAAACGGACTCCACTGTCAGTGCCAGTGAACCAGAATAAGTCGTGACATTTAATGATGCTGTGCCTGTAGTGCTTATTCTTACATCTGTTGATTTACTGAAATGAGAGTTTGAATCCAGCCCAGCTTCTTTTTGAGCGTGGATAAAAAAAGGAAGTATTGCAGATAAGACAAAAATATAGCTCAAATGTAATATTTGCTGTAATCAATGTCATTATTTTATGCCCTCTGAGCCCTGTTAGCTGAAGTTGTCTGAACATCTACCTGGCATGAAGCTCCTGTGTATCCTACTGGGCAGGCACATTCCTCTACCTCCAGGGCTCGTTCACTACCAGTAGCATGAGGAACAGCGATGTCCATCTTGATATCTGAGATGCTGCACAACATTAGACAAATATATGAACACAAAGATGTACTTTCTATCTTTGCACTGAGATCAGTTTTCTTTGGGTTATTTGTGAATATGTGAATGAGTCTTCTATTTTTACCTGGTCTCTGCCATGCTGTCGACATAGGAGGCTCGGATCATGAGCAGGGAAACATCAGCGAGCGCCATTAGCAAGTGCTCCCGAGTACATGGCTGCCCATCAGCGCGACGCCATGAAGACTGATAGCAACAGGAGGAGAACATTTAGTGACATAATTTAGTTTTAACTAAAAGTTCACATTAATTACCAAAAATACACACCTCTCTGAACGTCACAGTCATAGCTTGCGGCACTCGTGGGAGGGGCTTCGTCTGAGAGTAGTGCTCCAGGAAGATGTCGTTGCCCTGGAGAACCACGTCCGGCTGTCTGTCAACCACCAGCGCGCGCTGATAAGGTTCAAAGGTCACGGTGTAGCTGAGCTCCCCACCGTAAGCGGTCAGCTGGTGGCAGAACACAGAGGACACTTAAATGATGAAAAGGCATTTCACCCTGTGATTTAGCATGGATGGTCACAAGACACCTGCAACAATTTGACAGCAAATTAAATTTTCAAAGGTGTTCAACCTTTTTACAGACTAGGTAATGGCTGAGGAGGAGACAGAGAAAAATACAAACACTGACTAACAGGGGTGAGTGATGGACTTAAACTTCATAACATTTTGCGATACTTTTGTGATAACGTTAAAAGTGAGGCACAAACTGTCACAAACAGAAAAGATGCTTTTGAAAAACATTCCCATTTGCAACGTACGTCTTTGGGTCACCAGTTATATGATGAAGCATGATATGTATCACTAAACTGCACACAGTAACTATTTTTAAATTCAAGGAAAATAGAATTTGAAAGCAACAAAAGCATACTTTACTGGTGCTATATAGAAACAGTGAAAAAGTAAAAACTATCAATCCCGATAATAAGGACAGTGTTGTGGGCTTTCAAACATCATTATTAGGAATGATAAAACAAATGATAAACAATACGATAAATGCCCAGTCCTACTGGCTGTTACCAAGATTTATTTAGTCTATCTCCATCCTGAGCTCGACTTCTCTGTAGAAGCTTATTTCTCTTACCTTATCTCCTCTAAAGCTCTCAGGTAACACCCAGAAGAAGACATCACTGGGGTTGTTTGAATTGGGGCGGTAGACGACAGAGGAGCCCCTCTGGAGGATCCCATCAGAGATTGTTTTGGTGTTGGCGCTGTTTAAGAGGGTGAAGAGCTGCCCATTCACTCCTCCTCGCACCTGAGGAGCAGAAACAGCACAAATCTTCACACACTCGAATCAGAAATCATCTCCAGCTCCAGTCAAATGTTTATTCACACATTATAGCTTTCAGGGATGAATCTTTAGATTCATTTGGTGATTTATGGAAGTTTTTAAAACAAGTTTTCCCAGGATGGTATGATTATAAAATACCGACTAGATTTATTAAAAGCCAAAACATGGGTGTATGGGACTGAACTTATTGTAGATTTGCTCTAATTCTCACAGGGTAAAAATTATACATACCAGAGTTTCTGCAGCCTTCACCAACTATAACATAAGACTTCCAAATACTTTTTTAAGACCATTGTGAAATAAATTTAAGACATGTATAATGAGAAGAATGTACAAAAGTCAGTAAATTGGCTAAATAATAGCAGTGACTCATAACAAACATAAAAAACTGGGTAGTTAGTAAATGATTACTTTCTTAAAGTCGATGTCAACATGATAAAAGTTGACTAGTCATTGTGACATTGTAAATACATGAGAGAAAATGCTTCATATTAATTTATAGGCTTTTTTAACAAGATTCAGATCAAACATTGACAAAAGACTGTTTAGCCAGATGTCTATCATGAAGAATTAAAGGATTAAAAGAAGAACATGATCCAAACGTCGTCTGCAGCAGCAGAACAGAGCGATGATCGTCTGTCATTGTGGATCAAAAAATTGCAAAAAGTCTGACTTTTTTTTTAAGACCAGCTGGGAGTTTTAATCAATATGCTCATCTAGAATAGCTGCACATATCGGAGTTAAATTATTACAATGGCCACAATTGTGCATGTTGGAACATCATAAACTTCTTATGAATGGGTCCCCTTTGATTACAGTTAAAAAGCAAAGTGTCTGTCAATTTGCTGCTGTTGGACAGATTTTTTTTTTCCATTGTGGAACAATTAAGGATATTTCTATTTTTTGATCCCACCAATGTGAAACATTGTGGCCCATGACAAAAGTACGCAAACATCCAGGTAGACAATTAAAAAAGAGGAATGATCAAACAGAGATGATTAATATTCCACCCTCCTTTACCCTGCAGCTCACCTGATCTCTGCTCCAGGAGGAGCTGGCACACTGTGAGGACACCCCCATGCAGAAACAGCGCAAACAGCCTTCAGGGTTGGCCTCTGATAGGTGGAAGAATCCAGCCTTACACTCGTCACAAAGATCGCCTGCCACGTTGTTCTGCAACGCACACACAAAAACAAAACAAGGACTTGCACATATGGAATCCATCTGCATGGCTTGCCTGTCGTTCCCTTTAAGATAAACTGCCATACCTTGCAGCTGCATGGCCTGCTGCTGGAGCTGATAGTTCCTCTGTTATCACAAGTGGAGGGTACTGCAGAGAGAGCACATTGGAAAGATAATGTGGGGACTGAAGTGCACCTGGGAGGGCTCCAGCTAAGCTGCATACCTGGGCAATGACTAAATACGACTGTAACACAACCCTGACAACCATTACACAGAGTCAGGAGTTTCTCACTGTCACACTACTGAAGCAACTGCCTGAGCAGCTTCTGTTCATTCACTTGGGTATTAAAATTAGACTCACAAATTTGAACACATCTTCCATTAGGCAGGAGGGGGTTACCCTGGTAACCAGGAGCACACCTGAAATTAAAAAAAATAAAAAAATCAAAAGAGCTCAACCATAAAGTTTAGCAAAGCGATTACCTAAAATTGCTTTCTTAAGGATCTGTCTTAAAAACTTCAAAGTCTCAAAGAGGCAGTAATATGTGATTTCCAGGCACATAGGGCCATTTTATAGCACAATCAAGTTACATTCAGCTTTTATAAAAACACTATATATCAAAAATGATTTAAAAGAAATTTTACTTGGATATTAATCGCCTTGAAATTGGGTCTCTGTCTCTTTAAGTGTTCCAGCACTTTCTGGAGCTCTGCCTTCAGGACGTTATTGCAACGGAGCTTCTCTATTATCCCTTTGACAACATTACATACAATTAGCTTGTATAGATGTTTGCTAATTAGTGCTGGCTAGTCTGAAAGAGCTAATCACAGAAGATGGATGCTCTGTGAAGTTTGGAAACTGCAGCTCCATGGAGGTCCAACCAGGCATTTTGCACAACTGAATGGTTGCTACGGGAGATTAAAGAATCTCTCAAACATGCATGAAAAAATCAAAGCAACACAGGTATGTTTTTGCTGATGGACTTTTTTTTAAGTTGATCCAACATAATACTGACCCTTTAAAGAAGTTCCTTTATTCTTTGAATTGGTCTCAACTGAACAGTAGAATTAATGACATTAGTTTCCTCACTTTTCACAGCGTCTTCCTGTGTATCCGGGCCTGCAGGCGTCACACGTGGGCTGCTGGTCCATGTTCAGGAAGCAGGTGTCGGAAAACCTATGCAGATCATTGAGAGGGTAATAAATGAAAAATTAGCAGAAGAGAGACAAGGTAATGAGCTTAGCATCCTGTGGATTTTAACAATGAAGTGGAAACAGCTTGTTGTTTAAACCAGTAAAGGTCTGTTTTAGTCTTAATCCATCTGTGATCCCTGTAGTTGTAGCATCGCTGTGTTTTTGTGAATATATGTTGCGTTATCGGAGGTGTAGGCTTACCGCCGTGATGTCTCAATGTATGGACAGGGGCAGGGTTTGCAGTCGTCAGGACGACCTCGGGTTGGATCGCCAAAGTAGCCAGGGCGACACTTGTCACACTGGGAGCCTTCTGTGTTGTGTTGGCAGCTCTGTGGTGGAGGAAGACATGCAATTCATCCTCTTCTCCTGCCCTTAAAGTATCCGAAAATGACAAACTATTTCCAAAAGTATTCACTCCATTGTTAAAGGAATGTTTTTCACAAGGTTAATGGTTGTTTATAGTAATTTTTCTCCATTTTTAAAGAAGCACACGTTTGAGGTCAGACACTGATGTTGGATAAGACTCTCTGGCCCATGATTTCTGCTTTAAATCCTCTTCAAGTTGTGCTATCTGGTTGTGTTCAGGCCAGTCAAGGTCTTCCGTGTGCTGTTGTTCAAAGTCACCTTCACTTTGTTATAATAACCCAAGGAGTGTCTGAGGTATTTAGCAAAGCAGAAATTTCCTGCACAGGTGGCATCTTTACAGAGTACTATACTGAAATTCAATGAACTCCTGAGAGCGACCCATTCTTTCACAAATCTCTGTAGAAGAAATCCGTATGGCTAGAAAGTGCTTTGCTCCAACTCGTGGGGATGAAATCGATTAGAACACATGAATTCAAATCATTAAATGGGTGAGTAAACTTTTGAACATGTATTGTATTTGGAAAAACTATTTCTTTCTGGCTGTCATTACCAAAAAATTAAGAATAAGTGAACTTTTTCTCTTTAAGAGCTCAGTGTATGAGTTTGGACTCAATTTAGAGTAAATATTTGATTAATTTAAGACAAATCAATGTACACAACCTGTGTGCGTGTGGTGTGTTTATGTTTTAAGAAGATGAAATTAAGCAAAATAAAACATTTTTTTACTTTCATGTTTCCAGGTAAAGACAACCATACAGAAGCAACTCTTACCAGACAGTATCCACTGATTGGATCGCAGGCTGTTGCATGTCCGTTACAGTTGCAGCCTGTACAAGTACCAAGATAGCGACCACCAGGGATGCGCTCAAATCCAGAGAGACACATTTCACAAGACAGGCCCGTATATCGGGGAGGACATCTGGAAGTGAGAAACATAAGCACCATCATTCAAGGTTTTTGAAACAAACTGTGATGAGGCCAGTTACAATTTCCTCCGTGTGGTAAAGAGGAAACATGTGTGGGAAGAGCAGCCAAATGAACAAAAATAGAAACGATTAATAAATAACCATCAAAATACAGATTTCAAAATTCTAAACTTAAAAAAAAAAGATTCTGATTCTTACCTGCATTCTTCAACATCCTTAGCATGGCCAAGAGTGCTGAACTCCACTGTGGTGGTATCCATGACGATGTGACTGAGCGCTACGCTGACCATGTGGTTATCATAGACGGTGCGGATGCTGATGCTCTCCAGGTCGGCCAGCGTCATCATCAGCTCCTCGCGGCTGACAGGGAGGCCGTTGGAGTGCTGCCAGTGGTCCTGGAAAACATTAAGCAGCAGATTTACTCTTTCAAGTTGATTTCACTTTGATAGCTGATCTTTGGATGTTTTCATTCTGCCTTACTTCAGTGAATATGATCTCTTTCTGGTTGACCACATTGGGAGGGGTGCCATTGCCTCGGCGATACACAAGCCTGCGTCCGTTTCCGACTATAATCACATCCGATCTCTCCACTGGCTCAGAAAGGCCGCGGGCAAGTGTGTATCGCACCTTGAATCTCAGGGATCCTCCGTATGAATCAATCTAACAGAGGACAGAATGAAATTAAAGTCATTGATTACATTAAAGGAAACAACAAAACAAACTTCTTTTTATACCAACTTTGTTGCCAAGGAACCGGCGAGGTAAGGTCCAGTAGGAATCAAGGTTGAGGAACCGGCGAGACAAGTCAACAAGTTGGAACTCCTCCATCTCGGGGTTAATGAGGAGCTGAGTGGAGGAGAGGGGTGGAGTACCTGGCCTGGAGGGGTAGGAGACATTAACTCCTGCAAGAAAAAGTCAGATTCCACATCAGATTTAATTGTGAAGTCTGCCAAATCCCTAAAAAATCATTTAAGTTGACAAAAAATTCTACAGTTCCCTACCAAAATGTATCACACTGAACTCTCACATTTTGTATGTTTTATACTTCCATTTGGTCTCCATTGCTTCTAAGAAACAACCAGCCATTTTTGGCATGAAGTTAGTGCTTTTTGGTGTCTGGAAATTGAACCTCCTGATCGCCAAGTCACATTCCACAGACACTGCACTGTTACCTAGCAACCCAAGCAGAGCTGCAGGGGGTTTGGTCAGTTGGTTTGTTGCTGGCTGGCCTGTACAATGGCTGCTGGAAAAGACATGTGTCTTGTTGTTGCCTTTTTATTCAAGAACCTGCTGTTGTTCTTGTTGGTTGTACAGGAGGCTCCACAAATGTTCTTAAAATGTGTTTTTTAGCCATTTTCATATTTAAGTGTAAATATTGAGTTGGGAGGCCAGCAGCGGTTTATTTGGATTTAAGGTGACAGGAGGCCCTGAAACAGCTCATTCAGAAAGGAGTTCAGAGGTAGAACTGAGCAGATTTTGCAATTGTTCAAAAAATGTAGTGAACATGTTTTGTATTGCGTATACATTTCCTAACTTGATGAGGGAAGCATAATGGCACACCTTAAAGTTGTAAGAGTACCTACTTCAGTAAGGTAGTTTTTGTTTTCAAAACTAATAAACCTATGTACCTTTGAAGTTCTCCTCCTCAGTGAAGCGCAGGCTGATCTGGTTTCGGTAGCGTCCGGTTCTCTTGCAGTTCTTTGAGACTCCAGCGCAGAAGCAGGAGATGCAGCGGCCATCCACCCTGAAGTGACCATCGGGACAATTCTCTGGAATAAACAGGACAAAACTTTGTTTGCAGAAATCTTTTTAACTGAAGTGTTTTGATTTCACACTTGTTCATTGATTATTTTCTATACCTGGGTTTGGATTGGAGATGAGAGTCAACACTCCATCAGGAATACCAAACACCAAGCCTTTGGCGTTGATGGCCTCGCAGGTGTACGCCCCCTGGTCTACCTCTTTCACATCACGAATAGTAAGGGTACCGCGGCCATTCTCACTGGTCATAATAAACCTTGGGGAAAAAGAGCACAAACGAAAGCTTTCTCACTCATATATTCACACCGCACATCAACAAAACATAGCAAGGGTGTACGAGGAAAAAAATCTCCAGAATTCTTCTGCAAATTCCTAACCACACACACAGCAGGGCGTTGTGGAAGTCAACAGCCTGAAACCGCAGCTTTCGGAGTTAGAGTGCACAGCAAATTTCTCACTAATTAAAATCACAGGCCTTGAAGCATGGAGTCAGCAATGAAACATAAAAGTAGGAGGGGTCATTTGCCAAGAACAGGCAAATAAATCCATAATTGCAGTTTTCTGCTGGGGAAAAAAATGGCTTCTTGTTAGTTACTTAGCAACATGCCAGTTGCACCAATAAAAAACTTTCCCAAAGGAATGGAGCACTTTTTTGTTGTACAATATAGTCTACAGAGAGGGAGAGTGTCTCAAAAAGCCCAACCTGTCGCTTTTGGGAATATGCCCCCAGTTGAGTCTCCAGGTGATGATGGGTGTTGGAATGCCAACAGCCTGACAGGTGAACGTCACAGTTGCCCCCCGCGCCGCTTCGACTGACTCCTCTGGCGGGCTCACCACAGTAGGAGGGTCTGCAAAAAGTGAAAACCACAGCAGCTAACACACAAAATGCACCAACACACATAAGAATGACTGAACCTTGGTAACCCAGGGAAGTCATAACGAGCTTGCAAAAATAGTCATATCTCTACAAGTTTACATGCTTACATTTTGTCATGAATCAATCATTACTAGATCAATATAAAACAGCACATAACTAAGCTACTTAATGTATATCTTGTATATCTACACATAGAAAAATATTTTTTTTTATTTGTTGACAGTCTCAGTCAGTTTCAGTACAAAGACATAGAGCTGTTCTGTGAAGGCCTCAGAGGCTCAACAGAATCATGCGTTCTCATTTTAGTTCAGTTCATCTCCTAAAAGTGGAGAGAGTTGTGAACAACTATGAATACATTTAAATCTTCAAAATAGACAGGTCAATTTGTGTAGCAGAAATCCACAGTTCATGTGGGAGAATATGTTCACATAATGACTATTAGACATGACTACTAAAATCTGGCTTCAAATCAAAGGAAGAACTCAAAAGAAGCTCCATTTCAAGTCTGTCACAAGATAATATAGAGGACATAGCAAACATATGGAAGATGCTCAGGTCAGATGAGGCAAACGCAAAATTTACTAGCTGAAATGCTGCTGCAATGCACATCAACCTGAACCCTGCAGTCCCACGCTAAAACAAGGTGATAACAGCATAATAACGATGTTCACACTTTTCTTTAGGGAGGACATATTTGCCATGATTCATAAGACTTTTATTTTTCAGTATTTGTTTTGTATTTGCAATAATTTTTTATTTTCTGTTTTGCCTTTTCACATTTATACACTACTTTGTGTCAAGTCTCTTGGACAATACCTTAATCTAGAACATTTTAGTTAATGTGGCAATATTTGAAAACGTCTGAGTGTCATGGATAGCTTTGTCAAGTACTGTAAGCATCTGCAGCTGATGGACAATTCTAACAGATGAAAACCTTGAGAAAAGCTGTTTCGTTTGAAGAGAGTTTGATTTCCCAACAAATTAGTTGGAGTTCTAAGCAAAGATTCAGAAACTTAGAGAAAAATGTGAAATATGCACAAGCAAAAGAAAGATTGTTGGCTGCTCGAGTACGACTTACTGCAGCCGATCTCATCGGAGCGATCTGCACAGTCTGGCTCTTCGTCACATTGGTAACTGGCTGGGATGCAATTTTTATCAATACGACATTCAAACTGCTCAGGACTGCATCTGTCATTGGGACCTTTGGTAGCTGTGGCGATAAAAAAGATAGATGACTTCTAACTTTCTGATTGGTAGCAGCCTTCTAACAACAAAATTAAAAACCAGAATATTTTTCTCGCAAAAATAACGATGACTCACGGCAGTCGGTCTCATCAGAGTTATCTTCGCAGTCATTGTCGCCGTCACAACGCCACAACTTGAGGGCGCAGCGGCCATTTTTACACTTGAACTCATTGGGCTCACAGGGAGACGGAGTGCCTGAGAAAGATTTTGTTAATTGGGGATAAAATGAACAAGTTTTACTGAAGCATGTTATTTTGATAGAGTATATTCAGTTCTGAAGATCAATAATCGGTCAGTCAATAGATGCACAGTGGCGCAGTTGGTAGAGCTGTTGCCTTGCAACAAGAAGGTTCTGGGTTCGATTCCCGGCCCCGGCCTTTCTGCATGGAGTTTGCATGTTCTCCCTGTGCATGCGTGGGTTTCCTCCGGGTTCTCCGGTTTCCTCCCACAGCCCAAAAACATGACTGTTAGGTTAATTGGTCTGTCTAAATTGGCCCTAGGTGTGAGTGTG
>CAEGAF010126182.1:0-11351 GCA_903067075.1 Micropoecilia bifurca
TTTGTTCTTATTAATGCTACGACGGTTGAGCTGCAAATGCGGTCGTGAACAAGCTTTGATCCAAGCAAGGCATTCCGTTTCAGATTGCGGAAATCTGTGAATTTTAGTTCCACTATTTAATCACGTTAAATCAAAATAAGAAAAATTAGTAGTTTCATTATTGTTGCTAATTAAGTAAATGGTTCTTTATTCAATCGTGTAAATACAAGAAAGATGACTGAATTGTGTAGTATTAAGTTATTTTGTTTGTGCAAATTCAAAAACACCTCAATTCAAATTTTTTTTTTTTTTCAACATAATGTTTTATTTTTTGCAGCTTTTGCTTTGAGGATATTGATGATGATCTCTGATAACCTCTGGAAACTTTTTAAATATCTTTACAATAGCAACACAGTAAATTTTTTTACTACACCAGCCAGCACAAACGGAGCACAAACATTTGACACCAATTTTGTAAGATTTGTAGAAGGTGTGGGGGTCAACTTCATTCTGATGGTAAGGATGTAAGTTAATATGGCAGACAAGCCCGAACATCTATGACTGCTCGTCTCTGCTGGTGTGGTGTATCCTCTGACCTCATGTCCTCTGTGCCCTTCCCACAAACACTTAGGGGTCTTCTTGCTCTGTTGGTCTGAGATAAACAAACTATTGTGCTCCATTCATTCAGAACCTTCTCTCTCTCTCTTTCTGTGTGTGCTTGTGTGCATGTGCGTGCGTGAGAGTGTGTACGTGTGTGTCTGTATTTGTGTGTGTGAATTCAGACAAAACTTTGCCCTCCACAAGAACCCACAAACATATTTATTTTGGATCAGTTCTGAAATCCATATACCCATTCATTTTCTTCTGCTAATCCAAGATCAGGTTATTGGGTAGCAGTTCTTCGACTGACACTCCTCAGCAACACACTAACGCTAATTCTGGGGTATCGCACGGTTGTCCCCGTCCGGAAGACATATATAGTCTTTCCCTGCCAGTCGTAACAGGAAACAAGGTTTTTACCCTCCATAATCTGTTTTTAAGTACAAATCAAGTGATTTTATGAAATGAGAGACTCTAGAGGAGCCATCTCCTTTTAAGAAAAGAGTTTATAAAATAATGTGTAACTGTTAGATTACTTGACAGGAAATAAAACATTTTACATCAGGTTAAGAAATTTTAGTAAGACTTTTAAGTGCTAGTGGTGTGTGTTCAGATAAAGCCATTTACAAGCATTATATAACATTTTTACTTTATTTCTTGTTTTTCACTTCATGGGTTTTAAACCATGTTCCAGTTCTTCACTTCAAGCACAAGATGAGCTGGAATGTCTGACCTGATAAATTTCTACACACTGTTCTCTGCCTGACCTCTGACCTCATCAGGGTGGCTTGTTGACAAGCACATTTTTTAAAACTGCAGAAAGGCTTTAATTCAGGTTTGAGATGAGTAGTTTTTTGTCAATATTACGTTTGTCTTCACCTGCAGAAGTACTACAGTTCTGCTAATGATGAAATCATGTTGCATGTGATATCAAAAGGTGTTTAGACCTTTGATTTAAGAGACCAGGTCTATGTATTCACGGTCTAGCTTTTTGCTAAGCTACACCTGCAACCTGACTTTGGAAAATTATCACATTTGCTTTTGAAAGACTATAAGCATTTGAAGAAAGGGGAAATTAATAAACACCCAAGCATGTAAAGCTCTGACCATCTGGGAATAATCAGACATGAAGTCTACTCTCTAATACTAAAGATATGGTAAGAGAAGCAGTAACTTTTCCTAGCTCTATTTCATCAACAACATAACATTTAGGTTTACAAAAGACCAAGCACCACCTTCCATGTCTAGCTTCCATGTCGAGCTGCAGTTTCCAAGCCAAGAAAATGTTTCCATGGAGGAACACCCCAACCACTGTGATTCCCTCACTATGCTCCTTCAAACTAGCAGCAGCAACAATTATCAAACACCTGGTGGAACTGTCCATTATTATTATTATTATTATTATTATTATTATTATTATTATTATTATTATTATTATTATTATTATATTCCTCAGTCCAGTGCTTGATGAATGTTTGCAAATGCTTTGCAGAGGAATGTTGTTATAATGGTGTGCTATAGACGGCGTGTCGGAAAGAGGAGTTTCTTAAAGAATCACAGGCCTAATTTCAAGGTATTAAATTGTAAAATCAAATTTCCTCTGAGTCATGTTTGATATATGCACTCACTTAAGATTAATGAGTAAACATAATTGATTTTAAGTAAGCAGTACTAAATGAAGTAGTACAACTAACAAAAAATGAACTTCATGTAACTTAAATGAAACAATCCAATTTTCTTGATTGAGTCGTCTGTTCTTTCTCTCCCACTTCCATTTTTTCTTAAAGTTTTATTGGCTCTATTCGTCTTTAAATAAGAGTAATCAGACAGGAAAGTGGGTAACAAGAGAGGAGGAAGACATGTGAGAAAGGTCATCAGGCTGAACCCTCAGTCTGTGTCACCTGCATCAAGGACTGAGGCCTCCACACGAGTTGTGCCTTATCCCTACACCACCATTGCAGACCTCTTTCCCACATCACAGAATTTCTAATTACATCAAATATTTAAAATACATAAAGTATTCTAAAAATTTTCAGTCTGATAAAATGTACAATGAAGATGAATTCAGTCTCATGTTCAGCCGTCACTGTTGTTTGCAGACGTCTCTTGTGCATCAGATTTTAAGGAATACCAGGGACACAATATAAAGGTCCTGACTGTGGACCTTTGTATGTAGAAAAAATATATATATTAATTGCATTAATGCATTCCCCTATCCACCCAAAAAAACAAAAAAGTTAGTTGCAGTATTGAGATAAAGTACTTGTAAAAACTCAGAATTATCAAAAACCTACCTTTTCTAAATTAATACAACTCAAATAACTCTAATAGTGAGTTGGAGAGACTTTTCAACTACAAATTCCAAGTAACTTCCTCAAAGTGAATGTTGATAGCAATTTCATCAAAACTGATTTAAGTCAGTTTACTCTTTCCATTTAGATACAGTTTTGCAATTACAGTGTAGAAAGTATAATTTTACTTGAATCTGAAATGATTTAATCTTGAAGTAGTTTTGAAAGACTTTAAATGCTAGTGTCTGTGTATGTCACTGTGTGTATTTTGGACAGAGAGGGAGATAAGGTGATGATTGAGTTCGCCACCGAGGCTCCAGGACAGGCATCCTTGGACCATGAGTATGCAGGGGATGAAGAGGATCAGGTGGTAGAGTCTGTTTACGTGTTTAGATATCCTAGAGGGTCTCTATAGGTCACCAGATGCAGATTCCATCCAGAAAACACCAGCTGGGATTCAAACCCAGTCCTTTCTGCTGCAAGGCTACAGTACCGGATAACTACTTATCCTTTTATGTAAACCATTCTATCTGTTGTTTATACCTGCTTTTTCGAACATGGCACAGTACTGTGTAAATATATCTGTGCTTCTGAACAGAGATAGTTAACCATATTCCCACAAGCTCCATTTTAAGGACAATTTAATAAGGACAATTAGTCCAACATACACTGTGAAACCCAATCTTAATAACCGAAATAAGTTGAAATAACTTATTTTTAGAAACAGTTGAGGTACCTCATGTCTAACAATTAATTAAACTCTGACATTAATTTTTGTAGTAATAACTTGTTTTAACTGCAGCACAAACTGCAAGACATTATCAATATTTCAACTTTGTTATATTGACTCCATTTTGGTTAAGTTGACTTTATGTCTAAAACGAAAACCCAGCCTGGATTGTTTATGGATAATTTCTGCCTATCATTTTTTAAACATGATTTTCTTTCCTTTTGGTTTATCAATCAGAATGTGCTGAACAAGATAATGCATTATCTGCAAAAGACTGTGAAATTGACTTTAATAATTAACTTTAACAAGAGACAATTGGTTTCCAGCTCCATGGACAGTTACTGAATGCATGGATTCAAACAGAGAGAGAGAGCAATACTGTGTAGAGATATATCTGGGATAAGCTATTTTTGCTGTGACACAATGCATCAAACTGCACCACGTCAAAGTTGCCTGACTAAGTAGCTCAAGCAACCAAACCAGTCTCTTATTAAAAATCCAATAGATTCTAAAGCCACATAAATTAAATCTCCCTTTCATCCGTCTGTATCCAGCAGAGAGATTTGCAGTGCAGTGCTGCATAACTCGTCATGCAGGGCTGGTCTAAAGTTGAATGAGGCCTTGAGCAGAATTTGGGGCCCCTCTTGCTGCTAAGAACATCAGCACCACTAACAGCATTTCACCATAGATTTAGTTAATTGTGGGAGAGAGGGGATCGTAGCTTAATTGGCTAACCATAAAAACAATTACTGATAATTGCAATTTACTGAGAAGTGTTTGTTAACAAACAGAGCTCAAGCACAAAGATTAAACTCACAGCATCAGATTGTAGCTATGGTAACAATACAATATAACTATGAAGATGATTATTTGCATTTTAAAAAGTAAACTTGGCAGCTCCTGAAACTCTTAAATTCAAATGTAAAAACAATTTCAAATATTTTAATTCGTCTATTATGAAACCATTAAATCAAATTTAACAGTATTGACATTCTGAATAAACAAATATTATATTTCTATATCTGTGGTCTGGGTTAAGATGTTTGCATTTATGGGGCCCCTGAAGGCCTGGTGGGCCTTAAGCAGCTTCTTAGTTCATTTATGACTAGGACCAGTTCTAAATTTGATAGATATTACATGATATCCTACACACAATGTGCCATCACCAGCAGAAACTAAATAAGCCTCTTTATTTGTCACAAAATGTAGTTTTAATAGTTCACAGTTTTCACACACTAACATTTTTTTGTTTTGAAAACTTTATTTATTTATTTATTTTAGCTGTTTGCATAAATTCTTTGAGTAACCTTATTTCATTTTGGTGTAGCACAATAGGAATTCAACTTGGGCTTAAGTTGCAGTCAAATTCTGGGTTAGCTAATCAACCCACCGTCCCAGAAAAAGTTGCAATTCTACACATTATCACTTCTAATTGCTAATAAAAGCAAAAGAAAGAATTCACCCTCAAGGGATTGACAGAAGATTTATTTGAGGTAGCTTTACGTAGAAAAACAGGACATGATTGGAAGTCTGTTTAAGGCAATAATACTAATAAAACTGTTCTCACCTAAAAAAAATCAGTACATTAAAATATTATATTTACATTAGATACTTTTGCTTTCTAAGGTCAGCAATATTCCACATGAACAAAGCTGCTCACAGATGTGAACTGAAAAATGAAAGTGTTCATTTTTAGTATTCTCAGGTTGTGAAGGATTTTCATCAGATCAAACCATTTTGCTAAATTAAGAACACATCTTTGCACATCCTATAGTTGGAAAGGAATAACATCCTGAACATTTTGGAAAAGTTGAAATTAAAAGTATTACATTATATGGTACTACGGATTTTCTTCACACTGCTCACACTCATAAACATAACCACAATCACCAAAAATGAACCTGTTTTCAACTAGAATATCCAAGACTTTGACATTCTGACAGGGTTGAAAAGAAGTGGCAGTCTGGTGTTAAGAAACCTGAAACCTTCTGCAGTGAGTTTATCTAGAAACTCATTGCACAGGCCACAACTGCATGAACAGTCTAAAACTCTTAGAACAGCAACCGAAAAACTTGATTTGGGATAATCTTATTGTTCTGCAAGAGCTCTCATTTCAACAATGAAAATACAGGCATGACTTTGTCATAAAAAACTCTGGAATAAAAAGTTATGCTCTAAAGTTCTAGAGTTATAGCAATACCTTGACTGACGTTGAATCATAGCATGTATGGGGGGTGAGATCAAACTATCTGTTTTGAAAACTAAGTGAGTTTTAGAAACATGACATGGTGACCCACTTTAGGTCCCTGAATCTTCTGGCTAATGGAAAGTAAAACTATTAAAGACAGACCACAAATGAATCTTTTTTTCCAGCAAATTAGACAAAGTAACAATCTTTGGAAAAATATTTTATAAAAGAGATACTTAAGCAACCTTGTGAACCTCAAAAATGTAAACTTTTTTTTTTTTTACATATTTGAAAGAACATAAAACCTTCATCACAGTTATACTTATTTACTGAAAGAGGACATAGTTGTGTTTTAATAAAAGTTCTTACATGAAACAACATTCAAAGGTTTCCAAGCATTTGAAAACTGTGTATTTTGAAACAAATTAAACTGATGGGGAAACACACATTTTGACATGTAGCTGTTGTTCAGGTCGGGTTCTATTTGATACAGTTGAGTGTTGTAGTATCCCAAAATATTTTTTGGTTTTGTTTTTGCCTAACGGAGATCATAGTGTTTGTCTTGGAAAGTTCTGGAAAGCTAAGAATGAAAATATACTGTTCATATTTGCAGATATTTTAAGAACATCTCCCATTTTTGTAACTATTATGACTTTTTGGATGCCTGGGGGTGAGTCTCATGCATTTATTGGATGCTACAGAGATATTTTTTGTTGTTGTTTTGCTATAAATAAAAATCAAGAGAAGAAAATTTCATTAAAGCATCTTTCACGACACAAATGTATTGATTAATGTAAAACTGTTTGGCAAAAATGTAATAAAATAAGATGCGCAAAATTCAGGAGAGTATATGTTGTACAAAAACAACAGACAGAGGAAATGAGCAAACAAAAACAGAGGTTGTTCGGTAATGCACAAGAGTGTACAAGACTGTTTAACGGAAATGATTTCTGGATCACAGTAATAAAAAGTGTTGGTTTCCAGTGACGCCCAGACTACGTCTCAGAGCTCGGCGACGCTCCAGGGGATGTGGACAGAGAAGAGTGGTCCGTGTCCTCCAGGTCCTTGGCAAACCCTCCGCGGGTTTCAGATGAGCAGGAGCGCGCAGCAGTGCCCGCTCCTTCCCGTTCGCGTTTCTTCTGCTTCATTCGTCTGTTCTGGAACCAGATCTTCACCTGGGTCTCGTTCAGGTCCAGTGTTGCTGCTACCTCCACGCGCCGCGCCCGCGTCAGGTACTTGCTGAAGTGAAACTCCTTCTCCAGCTCCGTCAGCTGCCGCGTGCTGAAGTTGGTTCGCATGGCGTTGTTCTGAACTCCAGAGAGACCAAAATCCGACACTTTGACTGAGAACAAAGAAAACATATGTCATTTTTTAAATTGACTTATTTTATTTAATTAATATGAATTTAAATAGCATGTATGTCTCTCGCATCTGAGTTGAGTCATTTCAGAATTTTATTAAAATGAGTCAATATTTCATAAATATTTGGTTGGACGTCCAACATTTGCCTGAATTAATCTGGATGGAATTTTCATTAAAGTTTTTATCCTAATCCCAAGATGTATGAAAAGTACATACATGTAATTAAAAAGCCAGAACAGTCAGACATGGGGGTTGAGCCGCTGAGGCCGCTGAGGCAGAGTACTTTGTTTAAACAGATAACAGCAGGACTTCCCATTGAGAAATAACCCATCTGGTAGATCAATTTGAAAGGGAGAGAGAGCAGAACAGTGATCAGATGTCGGGCCACCAGACCTTTGTTTTTCTTAATGTGAATAATCCATCTCAATTCATATGCGAACTCTCCTAACTTCTAAAATTAACAATAATACAAAAACGACGCATTTATAAAACTGTAAAGCGAGTCTTCTATTTAAAACAGCAAGTTGCTTCAAAGAGTTTTCGTTTAAGTACTTTTGCAGTTACTCAAGAAGAAACTTAAATCTATCTGTCTCTGTCTTTCTATCTATTCACACAATTGGTCTACATTGTTTTACCGGCAAAGTAAACATCTCTTGATTAATCAAATAAATAAATAAATAAATAAATAAATAAATAAATAACTCACCGCCTGTTTTGGGGGGATTCCTCTTCACCTTCATCCAGTCAAAGGTTTGCCCCTGTCCCGACTGCTGACTGTCCTCATCTTCCCTCCCTCGGTCCTGGGATCCTGCCTGCTCTCCATAACCTCCTGCTTGCGGAAACCCCAGGTAAGCCACTGTTTCCAGACCCCCGCCAATCTGCTGCGGGTACTGAGAGCTGGAAAGAGGCCCGTGCGGCCCGCAGTAGGACCCGGACAGGGCGCTGTAGCTGGAACCGACAGCTGGGGCGGAGGCAGGAAAGGGTGATTGATGGTAGTAAGTTGAGGCCACCGACTCCTCCATAAAATACTGAGGCTGGACGGAGTTGGGAGGACCTGTGATGGCTACATACTCGGAGTTTGTAACACACGCCTGACCTGCGTAGGCCCCGGATGTGCATCCACTGCCGTTTGTATACTGAGTCAATAATCCACTCTGAGAGCTTTGGTGATGTTGGAAGCCGCTGTGTGTGTGATGTTGCTGTTGATGCTCCAGATGATTTATTGGATGCTGCTGCTGATGCTGGCTCACTGCTCCGGTCTCGTGCGCCCCTCCGATGTCCGCGGCGGTGTTTCCGTAAACTCCTCCGTCTGCGCTGTACGCGCTGCCACCGCCCGCCCCGTTCGCCGGGACAGAGGAGCCGCTGAGGCCGGGGTGGAGAGACCCGGGGGTAACTGGGAGGCCATGGTGCTGATCCAGGGGAAGGTGGTGGTGATGCAGATGATGATGATGATGATGATGATATCCAGGTTTAGGGGTAGGATAAGATCCGCTGCCTGGTCGGTTACAAATAGAGTATTCCACAAAGGAGTTCATGTTGTCCATGAAGAACCGTAAAGCTGAAAGTTCTCCTTAAGCAAGAACAACAAGCCAACGAAAGGCGGAAAGAAAAAATATCTAAAAACAGAGGGGGGGGGGGGGGAAGGACAAATCAGAAAATGAAAATGTTTTCAAATGTAAACAACATCATGTTAAAAAGAAATAAACGGAACTCTTGGGGAATATGAGAGGCCAAATAAATTAGCTGAAACCAGCTGAAAAAGTGAAACCATCACACTCCAAACAACCGAGTTACACATGGATCATGTCCTCTGGTGCGCTGCGGTTCAGGCCGTTGATGCGTGAACCGAGGGCCCTGCTGTCACTCAACCTGCGGTCTCCAGAAGCTCGTCGGTGCCAACACAGAACAACGCGAGAAGACGCGCAAGACTTGAGACGCCTCTTTACTCGCTTTCCCTCAATTCTGCCCCATTCTATATTTTTTCCTTCAGCTGCTCCACTTTCCCCCTTCTTCTATTCTCGGTCTCCCTCTCCTTTGTGTTACATGTTTTCCACTTATTTTCTTCTTTTCTACCTCTGTCGCGGGTCACGTGACATATCGCCTATGGCGACCAATGCAGAATTTGTCAGCTGGTCACAGGAGCGAGAGAAACAGTGTAGTGTGTGTGTGTGTGTGTGTGTGTGTGTGTGTGTGTGTGTGTGTGTGTGTGTGTGTGTGTGTGTGTGTGTGTGTGTGCTGGTGTGTGCGTGGCGGGGGAAGTACAGAAGGTTGGGATTCTCAGAAGAAGTGGAGTTTATGTGCGCGCGCGTTGGTTCTGGCGCACACGCCTCATCCATCACTCTGCGTGGCATTAGCACGACAAAGAGGCTTCAATCAAACCGGCCCATCAATCTGATATCAGCGCGGATCTGTCAGAGCAAAGAGAGGGCCGCAGAATAAAAGAGGAGCTGTGAGCTGGATTGCAGACCTGCTCCCAGCAAAATGCTCCCAGAACAGAACACAACACATCTGAAAAAGCAAAAAATACAAAGGTACAGGATTCCGCCATGCAGAGACAGCTTGAGAGATTCCTCCATTTGCTCTGATGTGTCTTTTACTGTTACAATGTGTAATGATTGGGTATTATTTTGATTTATCTGAACTTTCAGTTTGACCAATGTAACAACATTCCACTTAATTTGTTTCTGGAAAAAGTGTTATTTTTACGTGATAGTTCAGACTCACAGGCAGCACTTACAGTCTTCATGTTAAATCTTACTGAGGGATGGAATCACTGAACTCAAAATAAGGTTTTGGCTTGAAGAAAGGTTACTGGAAAAAACGGCTAATCATTGAAAAGTGAATGGAGGGAATTATTATGAATATGTCCATGTTTTATGCTAATAAGATATATGCAGAAAATCCATATTTTAGGGGAAGTTAAATCTGCTGTCAAGTCTGGATCATGGACAGCTCAGATAAAGAATTAGCATAATTTCTAAAACAAATTTGATGTTCTATTTTTTCTTAATATGTGTGAATAACAGCAGTAAAACAACCAAAATTTGTCATTGGAAGTCAAAATGTGAAAGGCTATTTTCACACTTCATACCCTCTATTTATTTGCCAATTTTGAAGAACCGGCATTCAGTAAACACTCCATGAGTTACTTTTCATGTTGTCCACAACACCTCCAGCATTATCAACAGTGTAATGCAAGCCTTAGAATATAGAGAAGGAATTTGGAAAAATAATTTGCTTGGCAAAAAAATCTAATTAATCATTTTTACTCATGTGAATGAACTATTCTAATAATTTAAACTAATCACTTTTTATTACATGCAGGCCAGTGTTTCCTCACTGTATGTCATATAAGCCTGCTCACAGCTGATACATTTGAATATTTATAGTTTATGTGGTAATTAGGACATTCAGTGCTTTATATTTCACTCTCCTCTTGAGAGGAAAATATTTCTGATCTTAGATATAGAACTCTCCCAGTCTGGTCTGAACGTTCAATTGTATCAGCGCTAAGTGTGAAACGACAGCAGTCAGACACTGAGGTGTTTTCAGATGGGTCAGATTGCATAAACTATTGTAGGAATAATTTATGCCTTTGCTAAGTGCATTGTATTATATTTTGAACTAAGAATTTTGGTACAATGGATCGATAACACCAAGAAAACATGAACTCACAGGCAGATTTATGCATGAATGTTGAATGTTCATTTTCATTTAGCTCTTGTCAAGTTTGTTGCACTTTACCTTTAGTTCTTATCAACGTTCATTGCTGTGAAGAATCATCGATCTGGCTTTATCTTATTTCTGCACGTTTTCTCTGGAGCAAATGGTTCTGCAGACCCAGAGGTCCATATTGATCTGACAACCCCATCACAGGGACGCTTAGTGAGTGAGCTTACTTTTCAGCAATTGGTTTGAGCAGCCATAGATTTCTGATGGGTGACAGTACAGATCCACCAGTGTGAGAGTGTATACTAATTGAATGAGTGAGCTGATCTATTACATCAATGAAGTTAAGTTAGACAAGATGCCTTCTGGTAAGTCAAAGCCTGCCAGTGCAGCAAGAAAGGAATCTACGGCAACAACACAATGTACTGTGATCTTGAGGCCTGGAACCCCTGCCAGAGCTCAGTGTGTGTGTGTGTGTGTGTGTGTGTGTGTGTGTGTGTGTGTGTGTGTGTGTGTGTGTGTGTGTGTGTGT
>CAEGAF010126183.1:0-21967 GCA_903067075.1 Micropoecilia bifurca
CACACACACACACACACACACACACACACACACGCACGCACGCACGCACGCACGCACGCACGCACGCACACACACACGCACACACACACACACACTGTGTCATGCAACATACTTAACTCACTTGGTTTCCAGGCACATCTACCTAATCTTGTTGTCTCTGTGTCCTTGGGCAAAGGTAGCTCTGCTCTGCTCTGCTCTGCTCTGCTCTGCTTTCACCAAGTCTGTTGTTAAAGTCAAGAAAATAGATGACTGGAACACAACAGCAACTGAAGTGATGAACTATTCATTGGAACAGTACAAGCAAGCTTGAGGCAGATAAGGAGGGAGCATATATAGTTTATGAGTCTGTAACCAAGCTTTGGGAAGGAGAGTTTGGGGCGAGTCTATCACTTTCTTGGCCACAAGATAAGACTGATTTATCAAGGAATTAGGGAATTTGACCTCCAACAGTATTTATTGTCTGACGTGTACCAACAATAAAGCTTCATTAAGGGATCCTAAAAAATAAAATGCTGATGCAGGGAGAATTTGGATCAAATAAGAATTAATCAAAAAATCTTCCCCCACATTTTAAAGTGGAACTTATGACAAAACAGAATCTGTTGGACTGACTCTTGTTTTGTGATGTAAATGCTTTGGGTTATGCTTCAACAACTTTAATCAGTTTTTCAAACAGTTCGTAGACTTGATTCAGATCATGTATATGCACTGAATTATTCTCTCTCTTAATATTTCCATTTAACTAATTATAGTTGAAAACAGATTTTTGTGTACTATATGAGAACAGTTGCCTTTTCAATGTATGACAAAATCAGACTCAACATTTCCTCTTTAGATCAGTTGGTATCACTAACATTATTAATATTAACATTATTAAGATTTGTTAGATGCCAACATGATGAAGAGGAGAGTTTTAAGTGATGTCATTTGTTACTTTTGTGTGTTAATACATAGTAATAAAAGTTACTTTCTAAAAAAAAATTCAAAAGTTTACATACATTTCTTTCCAATTTGGTTGTATGAATCAATCCAAAACATTATCTTTGTTGGCCCTAACCCACTTTGTAACTAACGTGGTTTCTTGGTGGTGTGATCAGGGTCCTTGTCCATTTGGAAAACCCATCTGTGTCTAAATTTTAACTTCCTGGGTGTTTTACACATAAAGATTTTCCCCACCAAACCAGGTCCAGTGCTCACCGTGTTGATGAAGGGCGGCGCCTCTCCTCAGACGCCTGTCTAAATGTCATGTCTGAAGTTGGATTGTATGTTGTTTTTGACAGTTGTATTGAAATATGTGAATTTCCCTCTGGGGTTAATAAAATTCATTAATTCATTTTCCAAGCAGCAATAACATGTTGGCTTAGCATCAGAGATCTTTCTACTAACGTTCATGTTTCAAGTCCTAGAAAGGAAAATGTGCAATAAAGGCAAACATTTATTGTGCAATAATGAACAATTAGGCAAATTATTCTAAAGACATAAAGTCATAAATTCCATAGTTGTTCTTGTGCCATTTAAAGGAATTAGTGAAGTTTTAACAATAACAGCAGCAGATTCCTGCTGAATCTAACTTTGCATGACCTACTTTGTGTCTGAAGCTGTTCTGCAGTTTATTTGACCCTAAGCATTTCAAACTGATTCTTCTCTCATTTACAGCACTACATAAGGGGATAATTGGCTTTAACACTAGCCAAGTCTGTTGTTTAACTAGGATTTGAAATAAGAAGTAAAATAATAAAATATCACTTCTATTCTCTCCTCTTTTAATCCCTTTCACAAAGTACTTTGTTATTTTATGCCGTTTGTGCTCTTTGCGTCCCCTACTCTTGGTGTAACAATACATGCATAATGGAAATGACTTTCGGCAAGGAATATTCTAAATATACATGTTTTCCCTCCTCGTAGGACAGGCTTTTCTCAAGTCTTAGGATCCATTTTTAATTCCATATTATCTGTTGATCCTGAGACTTATGGAGTATGATTGATATTCATGCAAATTAAAAGTAGTACTAAGCTGTAGGAATACACTCCTCATTTGGATCCTAGAAAGGAATTCATAAAAAAAGAGGCTTAGCCTGGTTGTGATTTTTATGTATCTACTATATCAACAGGCCCTCTGAATATTAAATGAAAGGTTAAGAATCAAAGAGTTAAATATGTGTTGAATCTTTACGTATTAGTCAAGTTTAAACTAAAATTTCTAGATTTTTTCTTTTTTTTTTGCTTCCTATTTTTGGAGCAGCCCAGCCTGGATCCTAATTTGAATCCTGACAGGCTTCTTTTCCACCAGCTCAGCTCTACTCAGCTTGCTTTGCGAGTATTTCCACTGGCTTTTTCTCCGAGGCTGGTCCTGCTTTTTAGGTCCCTGCTTTGAATTAGGGCCAGTCGGCCGGCCCTGCTTTCATGGGTGACGCAAGCTTCACTGCTGTTCACTGATTGGCCGTGGGCAGATGGAGTAGCAAACAGAGAAGATAAACAAAGGTGCAACATTTCAAACTTTCTACAACACAGAAGTGATGGAAGCTACAAGCAAGCGGTGAACATAGATAATATGTGAAGGAAGCTAAAGATTAGGGTGATTAGCAAAAGACCTTCCAACTTCAAAGTGAGTTCATCACCAAAGATAAATCAACAAAATATTGGAGGAAACCTGCTGAAAGGTACAAGCAATCAGAAGAAGGGTTAGGTTCCTTTAATGCAGAGGTTCCTAAACTGTGGGGCGCACCCCCTAGAGGGGGCGCCGTGCAATTGCAGGCGGGGCGCGGCTAGCCATCTGAATGAAAAAAACCCAAACCTGAACGCTGTATGCACTGGGTTTTTACCTTAGAATACCAACTCTGTTATTCCTATGTCAATTTGATACAGTAGGGGCTTCCACACTTCCCATATCTGTGTCCTCTGTCCCTTTTGTCAGTAGTTAAAACTTTTTCATCCGTTGTTAACATGTCGTAATCTGTTTTTCCGAGCCGCCTTTAAACACAAATGAGCGCTACGACGCTCGCGCTGTGTTTAGACCTGTGCAGCAGTGAAGGAGACCTGCTGCTGCTGTGCGGAGCTACGCAGGTGTTAGAATCATGGCAGCAAAACGCAAAGAACCTTTCACAGTTTTCCCCTCAACTGAGTTGAGTAAAGTTGCTTGGATGCAGGTAATGTTAGCTAAAAGATGACTAGCTAATATTAATACAGCACCTTAGGCTTAACAAGTAGTCTGTAGGCTACCGATGTTGTTGTCTATGTTCATCTACTTACATTCATTTTGCTCCCAAACAGTCGACCCCCCCACCCCCCCCAAGGGCAGGGACAGGGTGGGGGGTGGGGGGGGGGCAGAAAATGTTTGGAAACCACTGGAGGGGTGCAGGAGAAAATGTTTGGGAATGTCAAATGTCAATGTTTGGCTTTAATGTCAAAAACAATTTTTCAACTGATCATCAAAAAATCTGTAAATACTTGTTGACATGTCACTTTTTCGTCAAACTTTAATAAATAACTGAGATTTTTTTAAATTATCTTTTCAGAGACTGTGCTTTCCAATCAGAGACAAACTTCTTGGTCAAATAAACTTCAAATCTAAAACAGTTAGGGATCTGAATAACTGCACTGAACTCTTACATTTATTTTCACGTCTGATATTAAAGTAGTTCTGGGTCTCAGGCCTTGTTTTTATAACAAAGTAAAGGGAAAGAGTGAAAATATATCTGATGAACAAAAGTCCAATCCAATCCAGCTGTAGCCAGTAAAAGAATTACATCAAAATCAAGTTACCACCGATTAAATTTGACCGATTTAATAAGACTGATTTTCTTATTTGTTCATTTTCATTTCCATTTTATTAAGAAGAGAAAGGAATAACATGCTCTGTTGTATTGTAATAAATCCACAGTGGCAGCAGCAGCTTCATTACAGACTGCCTTTGGCCACTGAAACCAATCAGCATGTTAATATTCTGATCAGTTGAGCTCCAGGTTTGAAATTTTTCAAATGTCGAAACTCATTTCCACACAATGAGCTTTGTTCCACTTTCTGGCTACAGCTTCACAAAAAGATTGTTCAGATGATTCGTTTGTTCTTTTATTAATAGAGCTAATTGTTTTAGTTTGTTAGTTTTAGTTTGTTTCTTTATATTTGTTTGATGTTTAGAAGAGTGGTCGTTGTCTCTGCTCTGTTCATCTGTCACACTCTGCAGCACAGCTGTTATCTACATCGCCTCCTTCTCCTCTGCTCTCCCATAACTGTCTCCTCTGAGTAGCTCCTCTGCTTCCCTGTCAATTTCCACTCATTCCTCAATTGTAAAATTTTAGTTATGACAGTTCTGAGATTATGACTTATGCTATACAAAGAACATGTTTCCAAATGTGACAAGCATTTTTGCATCTCTCTTGTGAGATATTCTTGTTTATAGTAAACAAAATTAGCCAGCAAAATGACCTCCTCAGATATATTATTAGGACACAAACAAGTCAGTAATGACTTCATGTGAGTGGTATAGATGAGAAAACACTAGCATGAATTCCTCACACGTGCATTGAGCTTCAATCAATCACTAATCCTGAAACTGTTCCAAAACAATCAGTTTTTAGACTGTATTTAGTATTTAGTTCAGTATTTAGACTGTATTTTGCTCCACAAACATAAATATGCAAAGTCTAAACAGTGAACAACTTTAACCAAACCTTTCTGATGTCTTCTGTAGGTGTGTAACAGCAATGGGAACTGCCACTGTGACAGAGGCTGGGCTCCTCCCTTCTGTGAGAAGCCTGGTCTGGGCGGCAGTGTAGACAGTGGACCTGTGCAGAATAATAGTGAGTAAATATTGATGCATTTTGTTTCTGATTTGATCCCATTTAAACATTTCAAATGACCAGTCAACCCTGGGATTACATATAATGTCCAGCTCTGACAAATGAACAAAGTCAGAAGAAATCTGTAAGAAAGCAAATACCTTAAATAAATTTTTTTATACCTTAAGTATAATGTTGTTCTTTCTTTAACTCATATATGTTTTCCCAAGCCAGCTTCAGATATAACTGGCATTAACAAAATTATACTCATTTGCACATGCAAACAATATCATCAGAAGTCTTTGATCAGAGTGGATCCTTCTACACACAGAGATGTTTCTTGTTACGGAGGTGTGTCCATTTCCTGGATTTGTTTTCAGTCATTCTGTGCATGTGCGGGCGTGTGTGTGTGTGTGTGGGGGGTGTGTGTGTGTGTGTGTGTGCGTGTGCATGTGTGTGTGTGTGTGTCCACAGATCAGGTCGGTTTGGTGGTGGGTCTGCTGTTCGCCTTCCTGATGGTCCTTCCTGCAGTGTTGCTGCTCTTCTACTGCTACAGAGTGAAGACTTCATTCTACCATAAGTGGATTTCACAGAGGGAGCAGCACAAGAAGAACAAGTACTGTCTCCATGTCATGTCCTCTGTCTGTCTGTCTGTCTGTCCATTACTGTGTTCTTGATTTCCCTGGATACTGAGCATCCAAGGGATCAAAGATTTCACAAAAATGTTGTCTTATCCAACAGATTGACTGAATTTGACTGATATTTGACAAATTTTGAATATTGGCCATTGACTGAAACTTCAAGAACTACTAACTACAGTACTGACTACTGGCCAGATTAATGATTATCAATCAGTCAGCTGTAGTTTAATGAGTAACTCCATTTCAGTTGTATATACTGTAAAAAACCATGGCTGTCAACAATAACTCATGTGATTAATCAAAAAGATTTAACAGATTAATCAAACCTATTTCGACGCTAAAAGCTTCTCTCTTGCTGAGGGTTACCTTGTTCACAGCAGAGCATTATGAGCTTGACACATGGGGAATAATGTGTCTTTCACAAAGGTGAAAGTTTTTTAACGTCGCCAGCCCACATGTATAATCTACTTAGAGGAGCTCAAAATTTCACATGAACTACACCAGTTGGCTCATCGCACCAGTTCAATAGGTAAAGAATAGAAACATCTTTGGTTTGAGACAATAAAATATATATTTTCCATTTTTTTGTCAGAATATGAATTTTTTGAAATGGGCTATATGGGAAGTTTCCCAGGGCGTCATCAGAAAGGGGTTTATTATTATTTATTTATTACAGTGCCAGAGTGTGATTAGTTTGAATAATTTTTTTAATTGATTGACAGCACTAATAAATACACAGATAACCATTTTTCTTCACTGACTTTATATGAGACTAATTTTTCTGTTTTGAGTCAATTCTGATTACAAAAACAATGTGTTTGCTGGAGACCAGAATAATGAGAGATTTTTAAGAATATTTTCCTTTTTACTTAGTACAGAAGCATTTAACTGGGAATAAATAAACTGGAAATAAGTTCAAAAGCAGTATCTCATTTAAAAGAGAGTTTTTATTTAGACTAAAAAGTTTCCCATAACAAGAAAAGGTTTTTATTATAACAAACATTTCATTTTAACATTTGTTAAAATGAAATGTCTAAGACCAGGGGTGTCAAACTCCAGTCCTGGAGCCGCTGGCTGCAACTTGTGCCTCTGCTGCACCACCTGAATAGAATAATCAGGTCATTAGCAGGACTCTGGAGAACTGATCTACACAAGGAGGAAGTAATTAAGCCATTTCATTCCAGTGTTTTGTACCTGTACCACATCTAAAAACTGTAGGACAGCGGAGGACTGGAGTTAGACACCCCTGGTCTAAGACATCTAAAAAGTGTTGTTTAACTGTTGCAAACTTTTCTGTTTAAAATAGCAGATATTTTGTATTAATTTACGCAAAGATTTTTTTTTCAAAAGCATTTTTTATTGGGTATTCTAAAACAAATAAAATTTTTACAACAGCATAATGGAAACTGCCCATGTTCAGCTGAAAACGTAAATAGCACTCCAAGCAATGTAGTAGCATGCCAGACCTATAGGTGGCATGTGACCTGTCTGATCCAGAGGTGTGTAATCTTAACCCTTTGCTTGTACAGAAGTGCATATATGATCTATGTTTCTTCACTGACTGTCAGTGAAGAAACATAGTGGTAAGAAATATCAGTGAGCAATGAGCAGCGATTGCCTTCACATGGCAAATAATCTCAAACGGCACAGCATGAGTGCAGAAGCGTGAGAAGATGTGACTGATGTCATGGTTTCTAAATGTTTTCTTGCATTGCATATCTAGAAAGTTTCACTCTGGAGCCAGTTAATGAAAACTTGTGTTTTTATTCAGCCAAATACAATGTTGCCATGTGAACGAGAAGGCAAAACAATGCCACACCTTAAATTCAGTATTTGACTGACATGGGTCAGACATTCTCACTATTTTCCAAAAACAGTAATTGAATGGAATTTTGTCCCATTCTTCCTACACTCCTCATAGATGCACATAGTTACTGTATGTCTTGTTCTCTTTCAGTAGATCAATACATGAACCAGAATGTGTTTACCAGAATCAATGGCAGCAATCAGAGCCACTACTCATGTACAGCAGAACAAAACAAAATCCATGCCATCATAAAGCCTTGAGCTTTTTATGAGTTGTGCCACATTCTTCACCATCCACCGCTGATGAAAGCAGCGGCTGAACATGATATTCTAGGCTCTGGCCGTGATTTATAGAACCGTATTGGTTTGGAGATGATGCAGCAGCAATTTAAAGATGCTGACCGTCCAAATAAAGACAGGAAGAGATGAGCAAAACTCTGGTGATGCTGAGGGTACTGGGCCTCATGGACAGTTAGCACTAACTGTTGCTGGAACAGATCATGGAGAAGTGAGGGAGCCGTATAGAAAGGTTTCCAGTGCAGCAGCTGCAACAAGAATCCTGAGAGTCTACAGTTTTACTCAAGAACTAATTCTGTGGGTTCATTTACAGTTCAGCTAGTGGCTTCTGTGGTCTGTAGGCAGATTTGAATAGAGTATCACTTTCCTACACTTTTAAAACTGCAGCACACACAGTTTGATCACTAAATTAGCCAGTCTGGGGGTTTGGGACTTTGTATATGATATAATAATGTAATAACTATTGACTTGAGGGGCGTGAATATTTATGCAAACACTTTGTTCTAATTGTCATTATTTTGTAAAAATTCGTTTTCAATTTGACATTAAGGGTTTTTGGTCATTTTTTTGTCAAAGACAAATTTTATTACTAATGATTGATTTGTAAAAGCAACAAAAAGCACAAAATAAAAACTTTTGATAACCTTTGCTCTTCACTGCTTTAAGATTGTGCTAAGTGATTCTGAAGTATGTGTGTTAAAAGCTGTAGGAGTCAAATGCAACATGTGTTAAAAAAAAAGACAAAATGGCCTCCTTGATCCTTGATCCTTGATCCAAAATGGCCAACTCAGCTATTGGGTTTGGACCATTTCTGCAAGAGATTTTATGGTAAATCCTGACAGGTTAGAGATGTGTACCGTATTACATAACTCTCAATCAAAGCATGGCTTAGAGATGTATTTTTTTAAAGATTTCTGGGAGGGTGCTGTAGTAATAATGATAATAATACTAGAGAGATACAGCTACAACCACCATAGATCAGTCATATTGAGTTTATTATTCATCCAAGAGAGGAATATATATTTTGTCCCTTGAAGTAAAGCAACCTGTCAGGCACCAGGCTCTGGCTTATTTCTGTCTGTCCTTCTTTACTTTTTCAGGAAAGAGGATTCAGTGGATAAAGAGAAAAATGGCCATCTGAATCCTGCCTTTCACCTAAAGGTGGTCGGCCCAATCAACAAAGCTAGTGGCCACAAGGGGGTGAGTGGAGAGATTCTGTGGCAACAATGGGAGAAAATGGAAGGAAAGGAGGATGGTGGCCTTGTGGTTTGATGAATGTAAAGTGTCCATGAAGTTGACCTTCATCTTAAAAAGCTTTATTATTCAGCAGCTTGTTTTCTTATGTGACCACTTGGTCTGCCTCCTCCTACAGCCTCAACACTTCTCCATTATTTCATCAGGCTTTTACTGCACCGTTCTCTTTATTATTTTATTGGAAGCGTCAGTGGCAAGAAGAGAAAAATCAAGTGTAAAATAGGGCAGAAATATATAACTGGAAGATGAGAAATAAATCTCATTAAGAAAACGAAATGGCAACATATGCGAAATGTATTATAAGACATTTAATCCTCTATAATTGCTTTTAAAATAGTTAAATATTACTGGATCCAATTGATATATTTTGAAAAGAGAAGCAAATATTTTTTTAACTACTAGAAGTACATGATATTATTTAAAACCATTCCTGTGTTTTTAAAGCATATTTTTGTTCATTTCAGCTTTTATACACCAGCAAAGAGGTCCTGCCTCTCAGACCAGGACTAGTGGCAAATGGCACCCAGCCAGTCAACATTGTGCGACCTCTTAGACCTGCCCAGTCCCCCCAGGGGGCTCCACGGGACCTCAGGGTGGTAAGACCACCCTTCCCAGCTGGCAAGCCCCTAGCAGCCCCACCCAAGTCACCTCCCACCCCACAGAGACTCAGCCCTCCTAAGAAACCGCTGCCCCTAAACCCAACACGCTCCCCACTGGTAAGAGCTTTATTTACCCTTCATGGAGCTGCATGTGGATTCTGTGTTTTATAGAACTATAGATAAATGTTGTACAACATTAACACAGAGAAGCCTTCAAACAGACCATGAGAAGATGGATCAATATTTAGGAAGAGATGGAAGGAACGCAAAACTTAACAGTAACAACCATTTATCATACCAAATTAAACATATTTAATGTAGGGTACTTATTGGAATTTTCAATTCTGCTTAGGACTAGTTTAATTAATTAATTACATAGATTTATCACGCTGAATGAATATATTGCCTTTTTTAATATTCCATTCACATGTTTCTGGTATGCCTGTAAATCTGACACACAAACATCATCTGTAAACATCAGCAATGGACAACAAAGTTACTTCTCTTGACTCACTGGAGGTTAAGTTCTACTTCAAAACCCAATGTGATTGAAACTTAGAAAAGACTATTGTTGTGTTCAAGTTGTGCTAAATGGAATTAGCCTAGTAGAAAAGCTAGACTAGCCTAAAGTAGCATCTCATTGCTAAAAATGTAGCAGCAGCACCAGCATCTCCAGTGCAAATGTCAATGTTTCTACGTTCAGATTTCTAAAGAAGTTCCATAAATCATCAGTAGCTCCTGAAACACTGGAAAGATGAATGAGCAGAATAGAACTCTGTTCCAATTTGATGGTTGAAGAACCTGGAGAACATATTAAACACTATAAATATATTTGTTGTTGAGCTCATATGTCTATTTATTCAATAGTTTGTCAAAGTATAGTTTTGATTAAAATATGATCCATTGACTACAGCCTCTGTAATTAACTCCATTCAAAAATCTAATTGAATTCCATCACTAATTCTAATTAAAACATGAAATTGCTTGAATCCAATGTATAACAAAAATAAACCATTTGGAATCAGGTTTGAGGTTAATATAAATGTTATTGAGCCACTTAAATGTTATTGAGGCATTTCAAATGTTATTGAAATGCCTCTAAATTACATCAATATTTCTAATGTTGTCTTTCTTATATTATTTGTTTGAAACAAAGAAGAACGTTTCTGAGCTTTCTTCTTGGGAAAACCAGCGTATTATCTGCTGGTCAGCTCTGGTTCCTCAGTTGCCCACCGTGTCTCTGCTGTCTTGTAGCAGCCGTCCAGACGGACCCCCAGCCCCCCTCAGAGACCTCTGCCCCTCAGCCCAGCCAGACCAGCCTCCACCACAGTGAGTCCCAGTCGCTCTTCTGGCTGCAGAGCCGCTGGCCTGCTGGTCATGATGCCTCCAGCCCCTGGGCCACAAGCTGTGGGGAAAGTGTCAGCCATTCCCCCTCTCAGAGTTCTCAGGTAGGAGAACACGCATCATACTAATATGAAGTACTGTATTATTTTCTGAACAAATATAAGACGGTAGTAGATGTTTTCCCAGTGAAAGTCCAGACTTATTTCATATGTAGCAAGATCACATTACCTAAAAAATTATGTTCACAGTTGCTATGCATCCAATCAAACTGAGTTTTAGCTGTTTTGCAAAAACATATTGGCAAACATTTACTTTGTTCAGAGCTGGTACAGAGAAGCTCGTCTTAAAACCCATCTATTATACTTGGCTTTCAACTCCAGCAGGATCTAGTTTTAAATTGTATGTTTGTTTTTAAACTGTCAGTTTTTTTTAATTTAATTTAATTTTTTTAGTGTTATATTGTGTTTTAATGTACAGCACTTTATATCAGCTATATTTGTTTTAAAGTGCTTTATAAATAAAGTTGGTATGGTATGGTAAGCACCAAAAAGACTTGAGCTGTAATTGCTGCTGCTTATCTATACTGTAGTCTGTCTGATCTACACTAAGAGGTTCTGTTGATGGCCAGGAAGTCAAATTGCCATCACTCAGTCTTCAGTCTGACATGACTTCCTGCCCAGGACACTGATTATTTAATTCTTTGTCCTCCAGTGGCATTCGTTGTGCCAGCTGCTTTTTCATTAAATAAATCACCGTTTGATGTGTCAGCGGTAAACACATCAGTCACTCTGATGGAGAGGATGGATCTAAAGGTCTGCAGGCAGGGAAGAAAGTTTCCCGAATGAAGTGGTTTCAGCAGTGCTCACTCACTTCTGGACCTAAAAAAAGACATAAAATATTTTAGTTCAAATTTAAGTCAAACAGTGGTGAAAAAAAGTATTTTTATTTTGAGTGTAAATATCTGCTTTAGCTGCATCACAGTGAAAATGCTGTAATGTTGAAGTGATGACTGCATACTGTAGTGCTTCAAAAAGCCGAGCTGAGAAAACAAAGTTTTTATCTCTGTGGCTCAGAAACATATTTTCATCAGTACAATAGACATTGGTTTTGTTAAAATGACCAAGAATGGAACATATACTGTTATATTTGCTGTTCAGAAAATCTTGAGCAACTTAGTAGATCTTATACAAAAATCTTGTTTTCCCACCTGTTTCTAGACCGATCCCAGGTACCAGACCGAACACAGCCTCGCATCCACGAAAATGACCTTCACCCCCCCCCCACCCCCCGCCCCGCCCCCGCCCCGCCCCTCGACCCCCGCGCCCCCCTGGTGAGGAGGCAGCAGCTGACAGCCTATTTGCACTAAGGAAACTTTAGCTGATGAACACAGAGCTTTCACATGCAGCAGAGGACAAACAGAGCTGGTACCAGAGACACGGTGGAACAAACAGGACTGCAACATTTCAGATATCTAATGAAGCCCCCCAACCTCCTCCACCCTGCCCCTTCTCAGTCCTCTCACCTTATTTCTGGTGTGTTCACATTACCATGACGACGCTGCGTTGTGTGGAGGCCTTGCAGACTGAAACATGTTGATGGTTATTTACCAAATCAGTTTTTAGTATTACTGTTTTTTTAATCTATTAATGCTGTCCGTTTCTAAAACTGCATTTTGTAATGAATGTTGCTTTTTTACAGTTTGTTTCATTTTGTGTTAAATGATTTGTGTTTTGTGCCAAAGAACTTTTTCTGTACCTGCGGTGTGTCTGAATTGCTGTAAAATCTTGTTTTGTTAACAAATCAGCTTCCCCCCCCCTTCCTTCTACTTTTAGTTTTTTTATCATTGTTTGTATTTTACTGTGTGAAGAAATGTTTGAAGTTAAATGTGTTGGTACATCAGGGGAAGGATAGCCATTCACTCAGCAGCTTCTTATCCACACTGTTTACAAGGTGGAGGGCTTGATGGGGAGGGGAGCTGACAGGACACATCCAGGTCTTTATGGAGTTTTTATCTTGTTTGCTCTGTTTTTCATTTCAGCTGGTGAATATAAATATTTTTACAAATACATAAAGTTTTGTTTTTTATTCAAACTTATTTTTCCTTTTCCTTGAGTCACTTTGTTACAGCAGATCATCTTCCTCCAATGTCGAACGAGTGATTCTTGAGAATAGGGACAAAACAGGTCCTGTTTTATTCAAAATTTGAATAAAATATACACAAAATATAATTTTTCAAATATTTGACTAAACTAACACAACAATGTATATTTTCCAGGTATTTGCTGAATATTTTTTTATTTTAAACATTGTAGTCGGTGGATGATGCCTGTAAAAGCCTTTGTCCAGGATCAGAACTCAACACATTATAATAGTTTAAAACAATTTAAAAAATTCTAAAATTATATATTATGACAATTAAGTATAAGTAGTCATATAAACAATTATAAAAGTATGAATAAATTGAATTAAAAATCATTTTGATATATTTTCCAATTCCATTTAAATTTGTCCCTATTTTGTCAACACTGTCAGAAATGACAAAAATGTAAAAAAAATAAAAATAAAAAAATCAGGCATTATTGGGGGGCACCAGATTTTCTGAGGACCCCATGACCACTTCCTGTTTCTTCCTTTGCTAAGGCTAGTTAGCTCTGGTTAGCATGTTATTCTTTAGTTTTTTCTTCTTTTTATCCTAAATCTTTTGTCACAACCATGATGTGTCAACACCATAACTGACAATTTACAAAACTTTGATGAAATTCTGTGAAATAAAAGCTTAATATTGGTAAATTGTAAAGATTTCATAGACCTGATGAGCTACAATATGGCCTCCATCAGAATTAACATCATATAAATTGAGGTAGTTTGGCTTTTTGTCAACTCCATCAGAGTTTTTGTGACTCTTTCAGGGAAATTGTTGTCAAATCTCACTTAAATGTGCAATTAATTCATTTTAATGTATTTTACATGAATTGCATTACTTCACACGTACCAAGTTTTTCATTTTATTCACTAGTTTGTTCACCACCTTCAGTTCTATGTCAACTCCATCATGCAGTGTCAACTCTGTCAGATGGACTTTGTATTGTTTATTGTTCTAAATAATATTCTTTTTGTTTCTTGAGAAACATTTGTCTGTAAAATTAGTAAAAATGTCACTGTTAGGGTCATTAAAAATTATTTTATATTTATTTTTGTCAGATGGTGATGACAACGTTCTAGGTCAGGTCAATTAAAAATGTAATTTTAAAAAAAATGTTGCAACTGGGAGCCTGAACCTTAGCATCTTTACATTTCCTAAACATTAGTTGTCATATTTGCATACATCAGGTTGAGAAATAACAAAAAAAATTATGGGAAAATTAAAACCCATTTTGTCCATAATCTCAAGAATCACACAGTAAGCAGTCTGCATTTATTTGTGATATTTCTAGGTATTTATATCTTCACCCGGACAGAAACTTAAGTAAAACCATAGAATGATGCTGCTATGCCCATGTTTCACTATGGGAATGTCGTTCCCTCGTGATGTTAAACATACCATTTGAAATCTCCGCGTATAACGTTGAGGTCCGAAAATCAGGTTTTCTGAGATTTTGGGAGGTTGGTCCAAATTAGTTTTAACAATTTCAAACATTTACACATTCATGCAAACAGGCATTTTGTAGCTGTTTTATTCTTCTTTTCTATACAGTGAACCCTCGCTATATACACCTTTCACGGTCTCGCTGCTTTGCAGAATTTTTTTGTGCCGTTTTTTTTCATAGTGCATTGTGTTCTGCGTCCTGGTTGGCTAAATAGTCTCTGTGGCTCCTCTCTACCTGTGTGTCAATAATGTTATGGCATTTAAATATAAGTAATACAGTTTGGGAATTCAAGAGATGAAAACTGAAACTTTGAATGCCTGCTGGAAAAAAAACTGGCCAGAATCAGCGCAAAACCCGACCGGAGGCTCGCTTGACGAAATCCATCGCTCTGCCGTAGATACAGGTTTTTTTTTTTAAATCACTAAACATAAACATACAGTATATGCCGCACCGGATTTTAAGCCGCAGATATCTCTGCAGCTCTAGGTTTACCATAACGATGCAGCAGCAGCAGAGGGGGACGGACACCCAATATTTGAGTCATAACAGATCAATTGAATATCACATTTAGCAAGTTTATATTTAATTGAGCTGATTACGGTAGTTTTTGAACAGTAACTGCAACAGTTAAAGTGCTGATCCTTCATGGTGCTACTAGCAAGTGCTAAGTGAAAATGGGCGCTTTCTTCTTCTCCTTCTTTAGATTTCACTGGCAGCTTGCATCCATTATTGTTGCACTACTGCCATCTATTGGATCCTAATATCTATTCCTCAAATTCTCATAATGATCCCAGTATTATTTAAAAAAACGAAAAATATTCTTTTTGCCCTCAATGCTATTTAACTGATCAACAACATTCTCAAATTTCAATTCCCTATTAAACATAATTCCGTTTTAATGGCCGCTTTATTTTATTTCCAATTTTGACTTTCAATGATTCACTTCCTGCTAAAGAGCCCCCTGGTGGTTGAAGAAAAATCTTCATAGAAACAGCACGGCTATACACCGCATGGTTGAAAGCTTAGGAAAAAGTAGCGGTTTATATTCCGGAAAATACAGTAGCCTATATGAAAAAAAATCTAAATGTTCTCTGGTATCGAACCAAATGTGGAGGCGGGCTGGATCCAGCCCGCGCGCCGTAGTTTGGGGACAACTGGTCTACTGCAACATGTCATTACTGTGGAGTTTGGGGAAAACTTTCACATCTATTTCAATTTGATTCAGTGGATTTATATATCATGGGTTTACAATGAAAGTCATCTTAAATCACTTAATAAAATAAACTATCAAAATATGTTTAATTCATGCTATTACTATCCCAACCTGTTAAAATTAGAGACCATCAACATATAGCTTCATTCTATCATTCCATTGAATATACAGTCCAAGTGATTAGATCATACAGTCCCAGACTACTGGGTATTGTCTGAAATACCCAGTAGTCAATGTTGGGACATTAGATCTTGACTTTGCTGCATCCTCCACTCTAAGCAAGCATGGGGTGACAGCTGAAAGAAACCTCCAACAGAACCAGGCTCAGTGTTAGCAGCTGAGACATGACAAACACTAAAGCACTGGCACTTTACCCAGCAGTAATGGCAAAGATGACAAAAGAATGTATCTCTATGCAAAGAGAACAACATGTTCATTATATCATCCAGTCACTCAAGCTAATAAGAGGCATAACTTTGGAGAGTCCCAAAATGATCCAAACCACCTACACTTGATCAAATAGGAAAGTTTTAAGCCTAGTCTTAAAAGTAGACAGGGTTTCTGTCTCACAGACTAAAACTGGATCTGGTTCCACAGGAGAGGAGATTAGTAATGGTAAAATGTTTGTTTACAGTGGTTATAATGATAACTATATAATTACGTAATTATATATACAATAATGTTCTACCACTCTCAAAAATACAGTTTCATGGCTTCAACAATCATTGAAAATCCATTTATTTAAGCTAATCATAGCTTTTATAGACCTTCCAATATGTCTTGAGACAAAAATGTCTTACTCATGAAAAGTTCTGCTCTAAAGTTTCCAAAAAAGGGATCAGTTGACATTGCAAGGAAATTATATTATAGATAAATTCTTAAATAAACATGGTGGGTTTTCTCCGGGTTCTCCGGTTTCCTCCCACAGTCCAAAAACATGGCTGTCAGGTTAATTGGCCTCTCCAGATTGTCCCTAGGTGTGTGAGTGTGTGTGTGTGTGTGTGCATGTTTGTGTGTCTCTGTGACAGACTGGTGACCTGTCCAGGTGACCCGCCTCTCGCCCGGAATGTTAGCTGGAGAGGAACCAGCAACCCTCCTGACCCCACTGAGGGACAAGGGTGAGAAGAAAATGGATGGATGGATCCTTAAATAAACCTGTTAAATAATTTGTCAAAAAAACTGATTCTGTCTCTGTACAAAGTAATTAGGCAAAAAAAAATAATAATAATAAAAGCACATTATAAACCATTATTGTAGGTTTTATGGTCCCTTTTCAATGTAATTTATTTGCCATGAAATATTTTGTTGTCATGTTGATCTTCTGGTACATGATCTATTAGCCATTAAAAACCTTACACTGTGCTCGGTCTCCACTGTCTAGCACTCTTAATAGATTCTACTCTATTGGAAATGAGAAATCTGTGAGAGGCAGCTCCCTTCTCTCTACAGAATAATGCATGTGGGGAGTCTGTGGTTCAAGTGGAATCCTATTGGACAGCAAGGAGGAATATCCTCATGGGAAGATATATCGATGCAGACGTTTTCCCAGTCCATTACCAGATCACCGACACCCAAACAAACCTGTAGGGTGGATTCTAAACCAGACAGCAGACGTGAACTAAATGAGAAGGTCAGCGCTACTTCTGCAGGCTACTGACTATAAATCAAGTTCTGTGCAGCCGCTGGCCAGAGCCGAGGTGCATAAATATAATAATGTCTATCCTGAGGTCAGCCCTCAGCTGGTGAACTGCAGAAATGAATTGAGTGAGTTAGAAAAACAGAGCCAACAACACTTGCTGTCTCCTTTTACCCTCCCTGCCAGCCTGTTCCACCATGATAAAGTTTAGCAGCCTTTCCAGGTTAACAGCATTTTGAAGCAGCAGGGGATTCTGCAAAGGTGAAAACATCTATCTCTATTTAAGTAACTTAGTAACAGAGTTACTAAAATAAATGAATTTTTAATAGTATTCTCTTTTATTGGAGATGACTGCTGGATATTGTGATTTTAGCACCAGTTCAGTGTGTAAAGGGGAGCTACACAAACCTTAAATCTGGTGCTACAACTTGTACCTGTAAACATGGTTATGTTCCAGGATGCTCCTGAAGTTCCAAACACGGATTTCATTTTTTAGCAGGACTTGGTACTGCTAAAGGTAAAAGTAACAGCAAAAAGTAACATTATCTGTTGGTATTGTCCGAAAACTGGCCTGATCTAACCCTCGCATAGTCATAGAGCTGAGATGAGATGAAGGCTGCTACTCAAAGCAACCTGGGCTTCCTGAGCAACAGGACACACAACAAAATGACCAAATATGAGTGAATATACTGTACAGTACATGGACAAACATTTTAGGAGCCAAATATCAGGATTAAAAAAATATTCTTATTGGTATTCTGCAACATTTAAATTGTCTAAGAAGCTGAATTTGATAACTTCTCCATAATAAGTAAACTAACAGAAATAAATACTTTGAAATTTCCACTTTTGTTTAAAAAGTAGTTGTATCTCACAAAAATTGTGATATAGATTTTTCCCCATAAGAATGACAAAAATGCTTCCATAAAATACATCTCTCTGTGTTATGAACTTTTATTATAACTTTGTTTTTCTTTTGCAATTAAATTACAAAAATATATTCACTTTATAAATTATATTATAATTTTTAAATGCATTATTTATTTATTGAACAAAAATAAGTGTGTGACAGCTACAGTGATTAAAATCCTCCATCTGCTGCATTAAAAACATACATACAACATTATGTTTTAAAACAAAAATAAAACCAAAGTTAAACTGTGTCAAATTCAACTTGACACAGTTTACATTTTCTAAATGCTATGCTTATTTATTCACTCTGAAAAGCATACAGTTTACTTATGGGACAATTAACTCACTGCTTAAAGTAAACTATTTTAGATTGAGGTATGCAATGTTAATTATTATTATTATTATTATTATTATTATTATTATTATTATTATTATTATTATTATTATTATTATTATTATTATTATTTAGCAAAGTTTAACTTGTCACCCTTAGTGAAACCTGTGACTGCTTACATTATCCGACCAAATGGTTTTCAAGCTGCGTATAAAGAAGTGATCCACTGTAACAGGCCAAACACCCAACGCATCAGCATTAAAACTCTTAAGCTGAACAACATGGAATGTGACAAGTTATTCCTCAGAACCAAGACAAACAGAACTTAAAGTATAAGTTTTGTTAGACTGGCTCTTAGCGGCTGGAGGAAGTGGGAGACGTGAGGCAGAGAAACGGTTGGTGTTTCACACTCGGTGTTTATTCACCAACATTTAACACACAGACAACCTTACATTCTGATACTGAAATGATTTTTATAATAATTAATCATAATCATTATTGTTAATAATAATAAATAATTATTATCAATATAATAAATAGTATGAATAATTAGTATTACTTATATTGATAATTATTACTGTTACTATTGATAATGATAGTAATAATAAAATAAAGTTATTATAAAGCAATATTGTTATCGCTATTGTTTTTAATCATAATAGTACCATTAGTACTATTATTAATAGTACTAATGGTACTATTAGTACTATTAGTATTATTTCCAATAATAGTACTAATAATTAGTACTATTATTAGTGATTATAATAGTACTAATATTACTGTTCTGAGCAAATATTTTAAGCTACATAAAATATCTTTAAATATATATTTTAAACATATTTAAATATATTTTAAATGTACACTTGAGCAAGTGTATATTTGCACTTGGGAAAATATATATTTTGTTCACTTAAAGTATACTTTTATTTAATACATTTCTTTAAAGTTATAATGTCAAAATTGGTACAAGCATATTTTTAGTATACTTTGTACATATTTATAATTAGTACACTTAATATTTAGTATAATTAAAATATATCTACACAAATGTACACATTTTGTATATTTGAAATATACTAAAGTACTTATTTTCACTAGTTTTCGTCCTTGTTTGTAGCAGTATAAGAATTTATAATAATAATTACATATTTTATTTAAAAGATGCTTTAATCTCACAAAAATAAAATTAATACATTTTAAAGAAAGAAAAAAAATCCAAATCAAAGAAAGAATATAGGAAAATTGTGTAAATGTCTGTTTGAACAGCAAAGCTTTCAGCCAGGATTTAAGACAGTCAGAGTCCTTTGAGTGGGAAATAGAGAAATCGTGCATCAGTTGTACATTTACAGAGTAGAGATGCTTTCTGTCCATATGGCGCATTGACAAAGCGGGCGGCTCCACTGAAGGACGACTGCAGTTCCCCCTTTAACGCTCAGTTGAAGGTGGAAGGTCATCAACATTTCCCAGCAGATCAACCTGATCTCTGAACTAATGCTCCCTCTGAGTTCCTCCATTGGTGATGTTATCAGAGCCAAAACGCTCCATGATTATGCGGCACACCTTGCACAGCTATGTTTGATTGCATACACAACTTAATCACCTTAAAAATAAAGAAACCTGACCTGTTTGGAGTTAATCTTCTGATCTAACCTTGTTTTCTTCTTTTAGTGAGAATTAAATTACCCTATAGATGCATTTCATGTGCTTTGACGCACAGAGGCAGAATTCACCAAGCGTTGGATTGTTCATCCACTAATAGGGAACTTGGGCTGAGTTTTGACCAGAGGTGGGCAACTCCAGGCCTGGAGGACCGATTTCCTTCAACTTTTAGATATGTCTCTACTTCAACACACCTGAGTCAAATAATGAGGTCATCAGCAGGTGATTCAGCCACTGGATTCAAGTGTGTTGGACCAGGGAGACGTTAAGAGTTACAGGACACCAGACCTCCAGGACCAGGATGGTCACCCCTGGTTTAGACTGTGGTGTGACAAGTTGGCTTTATCCTACTGGTAATGTGTTGTTGCTATAGTAATCCTGCTCAGTTTTACATCTTTATGAGACAAAAACTGAGGAAAGTATTTCCATTTGAGTGAGGTTTTCACATCGTTTTTTTAATTTTCTTTATTTTGTGTGCGTGTTAGTTTATTGTCTGGGGATAAATGCGGTTCAGTTTCATCGTTCACGTTTAAACAATAAGATATTAAAATAATGAAAAAAAACATTGAGTTTAATGTTTCTTGGTCTAAAAAACTCTGAATGTAGTCAGATTTCAGTGTATTTAAGTGAGTTTTTGGCCCTTTGTAGTTTGATATTGTTCACAGAAAACGTTTGCGTGGCTGTCGCACATTTCCATGACAGTGTGCGTACACACTGCGTACGTTTACGCACACTTTGACAGAAGGTTCCTTATTATACATGCCATATTGAAATTCTTTGATCTATAATTGCGTAACTCCTTTTTGACTTATCTGAAAATATAAAAATAAAGCAGCTGAAAGAAAATAATCTATTATTCCATAGTTTTAAAGGATTATGCTACTGTAGGATAGCCTTGTTCTGCCATGGGGATTAGAATCTTTTACTTAGAGGCTTCTGTTTTCATTACACTAAAGTGGATTTTTGTTTACAAATAATATGTATATGATTATTAGTAATCGGTGAAACAAATAATTATGGCATTACCGTAGCCTGGTAAAAACCAAGGCACTATCTGCTCCGTCCAGAGGCTCTGCATCCTCTGTTGTTGAGAAACGACAGAAGGTCGTTTCTGGAGGCTCCAGAGAGGAAGTTAAAAACAGATTTTCTTCTGTCCACATGCATAGAAATGAAGCAGGACGACTCGTGGCCTAGTGCATGTTGAAGCGTGGGGTTTCATTCCCACTTTCAATTACCTCACAAATGTCAGACCGTCTCTTCAGTGCCTGCTCAGCCTCCCTCAGCGTGAACAGAATGAGGCAGATCCCATTTCAACGCATTCATTAGGAGTCTTATCACCAGACAGTCCTCCAAGGCAGAGTGTGATCGGACAATTAACATGATGGCCAATTAGGCCGTGGTGCTAATTGGCTTGTGATTAAAGGCAATGCAGACAAATGAAGTGAAGACGACTGAACTGTTGGAGGTGAAATAGAAAGCCTGTGTGGAATGACTGATGGAGGTTTGCACAATAACTTCCCTTGTTTTCACATGGTTGCCCAGTAAGCGCCACAGTAAGCCATGAAGTCTTTTTGTTATATTTGACTTATATTTTAACGTCTTATTTTAGAAGACTCCAAATCCGAGGCCATGGTCTTGAGCCGGAAAAGGGTAGAGTTCCTTCTCCGGGTCGGGGGGGTCAAACTCCTCCACTTGAGGCAGGACAAGTGTCTGGGGATCTTGTTCACGAATGAGGGAAGAAGGGAGATCGACAGGCGGATTGGGGCAGCGTCTGCCGTGAAGCGGGCGCTGTACCGGTCCGTCGTGGTGAAGAGAGAGCTGAGTCAAATAGCGAAGCTCTCGATTTACCGGTCAATCTACGTTCCCACCCTCATCTATGGTCATGAGCTTTGGGTCATGACCGAAAG